>PVHP010015123.1:0-38995 GCA_004024765.1 Zapus hudsonius
GGTGGCTTGGGAATTGAACCTGGGTCAGAAAGCTTTGTGAACAAGTACCTTTAATCACTGAGCCATCTTCCCAGACACCAGAAAAAATTTAATATTTTTATTTATTTGTAAATAGAAAGAAGAAAAAAGAGAATGGGCACACTAGGGCCTCTTGCAAATGAACTCCAGACACATGTGCCACTTTGTGAATTTGGCTTTTTCTGGGTACTAGGGAATTCAACCCAGACCATCAGGCTTTGCAAGCAAGCACTTTAACCACAGAGCCATCTCTCTGTCCCCCAGAAAACCTTTTTTTTTTGTTGTTGTTTTTCCAGGTAGGGTCTCACTCTAGCCCAGGCTGACCTGGAATTCACTATGTAGTCTCAGGGTGGCCTCAAACTCACAGCGATCCTCCTACCTCTGCCTCCCGAGCGCTGAGATTAAAGGCTTGTGCCACCATGCCTGACTCAGAAAACTTTTATTTATTTATTTATTTTTTTTGAGAGAGTGAGAGAAAGATATAGAATGGGTATGCCAGGGCCTCTAGCCACTACAAACTCCAGACACATGTGCCACCTTGTGCATCTGGCTTTATGTGGGCACTGGGGAATTGAACTCAGGTTCTTCTGCTTTACAGGCAAGTGCCTTTACCACTGAGCCATCTCTCCAGCCCCAGAAAACTTTTAAGTAAGCAAATATAATAGAGAATTATTACCTAGCTGAAATTGTAGCTCAATGATAGAGCAGTTGTCTGTCATGCACCAGGCCCGGGATCTAATCCCCAGACTACAAAAAGGAGGCAGAGGAGGAGAAGGAAAGAAAGGGAGGAAGGAAAAGTAAGAAAGTTTTTTATTTAGAATTATTACCTTACATAGAACATGCTCATTAAAAACAAAATCAGTTCATCTAGACACAGATATTTCCTAAGCACCTTCTATTTACTGAGTGCCGTGTTAGTTTCAGCAGTAAAGTACACGTGTGTCGTGACTCTAAATACAGGCAGTGAATGGTCAGGGTCTCAGGAAGAAGTGCAAGGTGCCCTTCCTGCTGCTCTGCCTTTGCCATGAATCCCCAGGTGGCAGTAGAGCCACCTTGTGGTCACCTGCTGTCTCTCTTCAGGCTTCCTCTGCTTCCTGTAGGTCTAATACTGATAACCAGTATAGTGACCAAATCCTGTGGTATCTTGGGTTTGATTTTGAAAACACTAATCAAAGCTCCTTAACATGACTTCTTTGCAGTTTGCCACAAGATTGTTCAGGGAAGGCTGAGAACAAAGATTCGCAGACCTTTTCTACAGTGTCTGTTGTGTTTCTGATTCTTGTTGAATCCTTCAAGTGGAAACAGAAAGGAAAGAGGTAGATGGAGTAGGATGGACAGACAGCTTCTTTCCAACTCTAGGAAAACACATCTCAGGCTGGCACACATTAACATGGACACCAATACATAAAATAATCCTGGGAGTGACATTTTATCAACTTTGTTACCTGTCTCATGCACACTTGCTAGTGGGTTATACAAGTGACAGTGGAAGGCAGAGAATGTAAGGGCCAGGAGACAACTTGACTTTATTTTCCCAAATAATTTCTTTCATTCCTTGCAGGCTTATTAATAATCCATTTCACATTGTGGATTAAGAATAGTGTTTTTAGGCCCGCTCCACAGGAGGGAAAGCATGCTTGGTACTGAAGATCTTGTAAAAACCTTATAGTGGGGGAGGTCGTGAGCCCTAGGGGAGTAACACCTGCTGTTGTCTGGTTAAACTCCCATACAAGCACTTCTTTTTTTAAATGAGCATGCCCACATGATAATGCTACTCTCACTCTTGTCTACAGAAGCTTCTCTTTTTCAGATGGTGGTGACCACTGGGATAATGCAAGAAACACCATAGTGCTGAGAAGAACTAACAGTGGAGTGTTCAGCACTGGGACATCTCTATCACACTTCCTGAGGCTCAGGGTCTATTGTGGAAGAGGTGAAGAAAAGATTGTAAAAGCCAAAGGAAGAGGAGGACTGCTTACAATGCAAACTTCCAGACACAAAATGGCCTTGATATTCATGACTTCACAGTGCCTGATAATAGCTACACATTATGGGAGGAAAAGATGATGACGCTGAAACAAAACAGAGACTAATTGAGAGGAGAAGAGATAGGGGAGGGTGCAGAGGGAATCATAATGGTTTATGATTTACAATCTTTCCACCACCTCTTCCGTGATAGACCCTGAGCCTCAGGAAGTGTGATAGAGATGTCCCAGTGCTGAACACTCCACTGTCAGTTCTTCTCAGCACTATGGTGTCTTTGTTATTATCCCAGTGTCACCACCATCTGAAAAAGAGAAGCTTCTCAAGCCAAAAGTGAGAGTAACGCTATCATATGGGTTTGCTAATTTTTTTTTCAAAACTGCTTTTAAGGCAGTTTGGTGGACACAATATATGCATTTAACCAGACAACAGCAGGTGTCACTCCCCTAGGGCTCATGACCTCCCCAACCATAGGCTTTTGACTAGGTCTTCAGTACCAGGCATGTATTACCTCTCGTTGAGTGGGCCTCCAGTCCAATTAGAGAGCAGTTGGCTTCCCCCACAATAGATGTGCCACTATTGCACCAGTTGGTACGTTTGGCCTGGCTAGTCTTAAGGCTTGCAAGGTCCACTGCTGTTCAGCACCTTAGATGGCTTCTCTCTCCCATAGGGCTTTATGCAGCCATAGCTTTTCCTAGCTTTCTGTCAGCTGGTCAACAGGGAGGAGGTTTTCAGCTCAGCTCCACCTTGATTTCTCAGTGACCTGCAGCCCAATCATATGTGGTCTTCAGCAATAGAGTCTTACCATCTCATTCTGGTGGCCTACCAAGTTGGCTCTTAAATTCTTTCCTCCACCTCTTCTGCAATGGTCCTGAACCTTGGAGGATGTGATAAAGTTGTCTCACTTAGTGATAAACACTCCACTGTTGCTTCTTCTCAGAACTATGTTGAGTCACCCCAGAGGTCACAACCATCTGAAAAGAGAAAATTTTTCACCAGCCCTCCATCTTACTTTTTGAAGCAGATTCTCTAAATGAATCTGGAACTCACCAACTAGATAGACTATCTAGCAAGCCCTAAGGGCCTCCCTGTCATTGCCTCCCCAGTGCTGGGATTACAGTTGGACACCATCTTGGCCTGCTTTTACATGGGTGCCAAAGACTTAAACTCATGCTTGTGTAACAAACACTTTATTTGCTGAGCCATCTCCTCAGCCCCTCCAACTTGCTTTATGAAACAGTTTTTTTCACTGAACCTTGGGGTTTGCTGTAAATAACAAATCCCAGGAATCCCCGACCTCTGCCTCCCTGGTGTTGAGATGACAGGCTCATGCAGCCACACCGAGTTTAGGCCCTAATTACCACACAACAAGCACTTTCCCAGCCCCTCTAAATGCTAGTCTTATAATTTGTAATGACTTATCTATTCATAGCAAACTTGTGGTAGTAAATAAGAACTGTGAATCCAGGGGTCATAAAAGGTAGCTAGGTCTATTTATCTCTTTGACTATGTATTTGACCCAAAACCTATTAGGTTTTAGTCATAAGTTATAAATTACATTCTTTGAGATATTAAATAATTATTAATGCTGGAGGGAGTAGTTTTAGAAAATAAGTGAATATTAAATAAAATTAAAAAAAATGGAGGCTAGGGAGGTGACTCAGTGGTTAAAGATACTTGCTTGCAAAGCCTGTCAGCCAGAATTTGATTCTACAATACCCATGTAAATAAAGCCAGATGCACAATGCAGCACTTTTGTCTGGAGCTCATTTTCAGTGGCAAGGGGTCCTTCCATACCCATATTTTTTTCTCTCTCTCAAAAATAAAAAAATAAAAGTTTTGTTTTTAAAAATGGCTCGTACAAAAAATCCTTTTGAGGCCTGGGGAATTTTAGTATCTAGTACCCAAGTGAAGTCAGATGCACACAGATGGCACATGCATGCCCCATACTCATTCACTCTCTCTCTCTCTCTCTCCCTCCTTGCAAATAAATAATCTTTTAAAAATCCTTCTGAGGTACATGTAGTGGCACAAGCTGAGACAGGAGGATCACCATGAGTTCAAGGCCAGCTTGGGCTACAGAGTGAGTTCCAAGTCAGCCTGGGCTAGAGTGAAACCCTGCCTCAAAAAAATAATTCCTTAAGTTCCCTGAAAGCCCATCTTGGCTGGGGAGATGGCTCAGTTGTTAAAGGTGCTTATTTGCATCTCATTTAAAGTAGATCTATATGGTGGGGGTGGGTCTCAGTGGTAGAATACTTTCTTACCAAATACAAGGACTTGAGTTCGATGCCCCATATTACACAAAATAAATTAAAATGGACCTAGGATGCAATAAATAAAAAGCTTCCTAAGGGCAGTCTGAGGCCATATAGTTTGAAGAAATTCAAGGAGTGTTCAACCTCTATGTACAAAAATAGAGGTCACCTTCCCAAAGGTTGTGTTTACATGTGGGACAAACACTCCTGTAGCCTGAGAGGGAGAGGTTCTTCCTACGAAAATGAGCCTCTGCCAGGCAGTGTATCGAGGAGAGATGGACACTGACAGTTTAGCTCCACTGCAGATTAGGATCCTGGGGACTTGAGATTGCATACGCAATGATGATCAAGGACACAAGTATGAACTGTGAACCACCTTGGTATGAAAACAGAAGGGAGGAAGGTGGTTACAAGCCCCCATGCCAGACTACTCCTCTGGATTCCTCTGCGTGGGGAGACACTCTGGGAACTGCTTGAGCTAGTGTCTCCACCCTCCCATTGTTTCATGGTCAGTCCTAGAGACCCACCTTTTAAAATATATATATGTATACATATATATTTGGGAAAGAGACAATTGGCGTACCAAGGACTCTTGCTACTATAAATAAACTCCAGATGCATGTACCACTTTGTGCATCTGGCTTAACATAGGTACTAGAGAATTGAACCCCAGTCCTTTAGGTTTTGCAAGCATGTACCTTTAACAGCTGAGCCATCTTTCCATTCCTACCTTTTTTTCTTCTCTTCCCTGTTTCTGCAATCTCTTGCTGCATCTGTAGGAAAACACATTTTGATTTCAAAACAGTTTAAAAGCAAACATCTTAAATAGAACCAATTTAGAAGATAATAATATTCTCAAACTCATATTCTTATGTTTTTTAATTAGAGAGAGAATGAATACATCAGGGCCTCAATGTTGTAAACAAACTCAAGATGCATGAACCTCTTACTGCATCTGGGTTTACATAGGTGCTGGGGAATTGAACTTAGGCCAGCAGGCTTTGCAAGCAAGTGCCTTTAACCACTGAGCCATCTACCCAGTCCCTCATGTCTTTTTTCTCTTTTTATATTCTTATTTATCTGAATCTACATTTAGTCATCTTTTATACCTTCTCTTAGTAGGTACTGAATATATGAAATAATAAAAGTAATTTAGTCAATGCACATGGATTATCCTTATTTTGATATAAGATCATGTGTTCCATGAAGGTAATCATTGCGCTGCTTCACTATCAGGTACCCATTTGAATTTTTCAATTTTGATTCAAGTGTCACTATACGATCACTATTTCAGTTACTTATACACAAACAAAACTGTAATAATTGAACTGTACTTCTCTCCAAAAAAGGCATGCAGTGGGGAAACAAGAAGAAATTCAGAAGAATGTTTTACTGGTTATAATAAATGTTACAAGAATCTTTTAGTGGACCTGTCTTTGTTACAGTGAATTGTCTCATTGGGACTTAGTCACAGGCTCCTGGGAGATTTTGTCAGCAGGAGAGAAGGTAAAGGAGAGGTAAACAGCTCTTAGCAAGTCCAACTGGCCAACTTGGAGTTCCTGTGGCTGCAGGATTCTTTCAGAGATATTGTCCCTTTCACCTCTCTTTAAACAGAATGGCATCTTTGTGACAGAACGCAAAAAGGGAGCTCACTTGGAGCAACACATGCAATAAAATATGAACAGCAACTCCAGACTGCTTCACCTCCAGGCCTGCATATAGGTCAGCATTTGATGGCTACCACACTCATAAGATCAGCTGCTGTTAGCAAGACCTTTGAATCATACAATCTCCACCTGGGCAGAGCCCTAATAGGAACAATCATTTTGATATGAGGCTTGGTTTCCATCTTAAACACACCAGCACAATTTCAGGATGAAAAGTGTAGCAGTGACTAAGTTTCTTATGTTCTTTGGGATGGGAAGATGAACATTTTTCTTTCTTCTTGGACTAGATAATTTATTAGCGTGGTTTTCATTTAGAGTCACTATGCAATATAAAGTGTAGCACTAATGTGACCCATTTTCCTCATGATGACTAAAGCGTTTTGTTTGCTGTCTATGGTCTGGGAAGATCAGTACAATCTTGAAAGGACACATTAAAGAGCTTGCCTGTCAAGCCTTGTGTACCCACCTCCCTTCCTTAGGGCCTTGTTTCTCAGCCTTGAAATCAACAGTGTATCTGTTCTTTTCTGGAATCAAATGAGTGGGCTAAAGGAGGGAAGATAGGAGAATGAAGGCAGAAAGGGAGGCACAGGGACTCTAAAACCCTCTCTCCTCCAGTCACATGCCTGACCCCCTATTGCAAAAGCACAGGAGAGGAGCAATTCCAGATTTCCTACCTTCCCCAAATGTAGAATTAATTTACTTATTTATTTATAAGCAGAGAGAGAGAGAGAGAGAGAGAAAGAGAGAGAGAGAGAGAGAGAGAGAGAGAGAGAGAGAGAGAGAGAAGGGGGGATGGGCACACCAGGGCCTCTAGCTGCCAGAAACAAATTCCAGACGCTTGTGCCACTTTGTGCATCTGGTTTTATATGGATACTGGGGAATTGAACCTGGTTCATTAGGCTTTGCAGGCAAGTGCCTTAAATGCTAAGCTATCTCTCTCCAGCTGTTGAACCCATGAACGCAAATTGAAGCAAGCTATATTTTTGCACACAGGAGCTGGCCAGTGGCTGTCTCACCCAAAATGCAGGGCTTTAGAGACCAGCAGCCAGCAAAAGAAAAAGTGAAGTTTTTATATCCAAAAACTTGGGGAGTTTCCAACAAGGGGTTTAACAAGCAGAATACATAGTTAATTAAAAGTTGGCATCTCTTCCTGGATGGCATGGGTCTTATCACAGTCAAGGAGGGGAGTAACTTTGATTCAGGGAAGAGTGATAGCATAGTCAGGGAGGAAAAATTCTTGGGAGAGGTAGAGCACGGTTACAGAGATTCCAGGCAAGTTACAGAAATTCCCAGTAGGTTCAAGGTATGGTCAGATCAAACAGAACTTTGTTATAAAATGGCTTCTAACTCCAAGATGGAGTCTGTCTGGTTCTTCATTTCCCCCCTTCTCTCATATGGCCCCATCAAATCTTTGAAAAGGGCTAGTGTTGTCGATGATACAAAACAGAATTAAGTTGTGTTCAATAAATTTAAATAAACAGTTAATTATACATGGACCAATAGCTAATAGAAGAAAAGATACATATTATAAGGCCCAATAAAGAACTCAGCCATGCCGGGAGTGGTGGTGTACGCCTTTAATCCCAGCGCTCAGGAGTCAGAGGTAGGAGGATCACCATGAGTTCAAGGCCACCCTGAGACTACATAGTGAATTCCAGGTAAGCCTGGGCTAGAGTGAGACTCTATCTTGAAAAACTAAAAAAAAAAAAAAAAAAGAAAGAGGGAGGGGAGGGTAGTGGGGAATTGGGGATAACAACTCATTGTTTGCCCACTAAATGTTGTAACTCATTATGGATAATAAAAAAAAAAAAAGAAAGAAAGAAAGAAAAAGAACTCAGCCACGGAAATCAACCTCCCAGGCCTGACCAAAAGTTATTTATTTGGATTTTGTCAATTTTTTTTGTCTTATTTTGTCTATCTGTTGCTGAATTATGTAGGAATGGTCAGTGATATTAAAACAACCCATACCTGGGAGTTGTTGGCAACCCAGATTGTATTTTAGTAAAAGCAAATTAATAGTCACTCTATTTTGTAATATAGAGGTCCTGAGCTCTTTTATTTCCTGATTATTTTTTGCTAAAACCTGTGTGGTAAGGTTAGCCATCTTATAAAAACTATAGGCCAATTTAGTAATTTCTCTTTGTATTCCCACCACTAGTCCTGGAACAGCACAATCGAGACTCATACAGAGCCCATGAGGATCAAGTTGTCATCACAATGGGGGGGGGGGGGCAAACTTCAGGTAGCCTGGTGGGAAGAGGCCAACCAAAGATGACAGCAAGGGAAAAATCCGTCCAATAGAACAGATTCCAGAAAAATCGACAGGTAAAGATTGAAAGGTTGTTTCATTACAAAAGAAGACCCATCCAAAAGGTACTTGTTTTCCAAAAGGGAAGGAAACATTTTGTTCAATGGTATAGTTCAGGGGAAATAAAGGAAGGGTATAACCTATATATAGGCAATGTTTCTGAATAATTAATGAGACTGGTAGAGCTGACTCTATATGGTATATTGGCTGGTCTTGTCTTGTAACCTTATCACCAGTAACATTAATATAGTCCTTATATTTTATAGATAGTCCCATAATATTATTTATTAGTAGTTGATGGACTGAGTTCCCTTCCTGTATACAGAAGGAACATTTGTCCATAGTATCAACTGCCAGCTGTAACCAAAAATTCTGAGTATTTATAGAATTTAAGGGGCTTATGGAGACATTTATATTTAAAGTAGTTCTTGAATAGATAGTATCCTCTGGGGTTTTTTTTTTTTTAATTTTATAGAAGAATACTGTCCTGAATCCTGGGGATGAGCTGAAACCTTATAGATCCCAAAATGGGAATTACTTCTTTGAGATTGGTCTATAAGATTTTTCCATAATCCCTTCTTATGTACTTGGCTGAAAAACTCTTGGTTATCTTTGTACCATCTGATGGGGCCAATTATAGGATATGGACATGAATAAGTGCAACTTAATATTAATGGAGATCCAGTGATGGCAGGCCCTGTCTGTGCAACAGAAGAGATACATGTAGGATTTGAGACAGATTTGACAGTGTTTAACAAACTTGAATATGGACCACTTGTGGGAGCCTGGGCTAGTGCAGGAAAATTCCTATCAAGACTTGTAAACTGTGACATTTTTGATAGGATTCGTTTTCTTTGTATAGTGATAGTGGTACCTGGGTCATGTCCTGCTACATATAGTCTGATTCCCCAGGTTGTCCTTCCTCCCAAAGTCCAGGGTCATATTTATCCCATCTCTTGGGGATAAAGGTGAAAGGATTACATGATCCCTTCATGTAGGATGGGTGAATTTCAGTTGGATTGGGAGTTATAGTGATAAAGTCATATTTTGAGTATTCCTAAGGAGCATCTGTTATACAGGCTAGAGAGGGCTGTGCAGCTAGATCTTGTAAACTGGGGAAAGATCTGCTAAATTCTGTGCTTCAGAAAAACTACTCTGAGTGATGGGGATGGAGCTTCATGGTGGAGCTCTTGCTTAGCAGGCACAAGCCCTGGGTTTGGTCCCCAGCACAAGGTTGGGGAGACTATTCTGACTGCAGAAGAATTAAGAAATATTAGGGCAGAGTTTACAAGTGTGTCTTTGAGCTAAGATAGCCCCTGGGGCAGTAGTCTGAGCATGATGGGCTCCTCCAGCAGCCTTGGGTGTTATCCCAGTGGGAGATATAAAAGCTGTCACTCTCTGGGTGGGCTATGATGGAAAACCAATTAGAAAACACTGTCTCAGAGGAAAGAAGAATCCAAGTCAACGACTGACATGAGCAAAGAGATTGGGACCTTACTGTGGACCATGTATATGTCCTAGGTGTGGCCAGTGAAGGGAAAAGGGAAGTAAGAGACCTTGGGTCTTGGGCAACTGGAAGGGTGATGGTTTCATTCACTGAGATGGGGCGCACCTTAAAGTACATCTATGTACCTGTGTACAATTTTTCTTATGTACATTTTTAGTGGCTTGAATCTTCTTTTTGTCTAAACTAGACTAGACACAAACTTAATCCTGAAATTCACACCTATGGCAATTAATCTGATAATCCTATTTAGAGTTACTTTGATTAACATAAAGTAATTTTATCTCATTATTCTTGTTACCCATGTCTATTAAAAGAGAAGAAGCTTAGAGCAGATACCCAATAGTCTATGTCTAAATGGTATTGTCTGTAAATATCAGAGTCTAGTGTTACAACTTTGGGTTGACTCACTTTTACCCAATTGTTAATGGAGCCCCTCAAAAATTGAGAAAGCACACAGGTTATCAGAATATATGTCACAATGAATGAAACTACATTATTTCTTTTTTATTTTGTAAATATTTTATTTTTATATTTTATTTATTTATTTGAGAGAGAGAGAGAGAGAGAGAGAGAGAGAGAGAGAGAGAGAGAGAGAGAGAGAGGCAAAGAGAAAATGGGCATGCCAGGGCCTCCAGCCACTGCAAACAAACTCCAGACACATGTGCCACCTCGTGTATCAGGCTAAAGCCTGGGCACTGGGGAATTGAACTCTGGTCCTTCTTTTCCACAGGCAAACTCCGTAACAGCTAAGCCATCTCTCCAGCCCTACATTATTCCTTTTATAGAACATAAATTATAAACATAGCAATGACCATTTAGCAGAATTTGCTTTATAAAAGCAAAATCGGTAACTAATAAATAAATCCTGATCTTGTGATGACTCAGTTTCTCTAGTAGTTTAAAACTTGACACAGAAACATTGACCACTTGATTAAACAATTTGAAGCCAGCTTTTATAACTTCATATGAGCAAACCAACACCAGCCAGTTGAATTTTTTTTTTTCTTACTTTTATTCCAGGTAGGCTTTCACTTTAGCTCAGGCTGACCTGGAACTGATCTGTAATTCCAGGCTGGCCTCAAACTCACAGCAATCCTCCGACCTCTTCATCCTGAGTGCTGGGATTAAAGGTATGTGCCACCACAGCTGGCTTGAATTGAGTTTGAATCTTAAGATAAACTGTTAACCTATGGAAAGGAGTTGAATCTGAATTAATTCATGGCATCATGTAACAAATTAAGATCACCCTTTTATAGGCTGTTATAAACTTCTAGCTTGCCTTAAACCCTAGGTAAACCTGTTTGTTAAGAGACTTGTACTCATTTTATAAACAAAGGTATTCTAGAAAGAAATATTGGAAGTCTATTGACCTGACCAAAGGCAAAAGAAAATAGAGAGTCAAAATTGTTTCTATGCTGCTTGTCACCTTTTCTCTTGTCATTGAATCAGGTCCTGCCTAGGTACAAGGTGGAAGACACATGGCTTAAAAAAGATACCTGCTTGGCGTCTCAGGGCTGCCAACTATTCCCAGAATCCAGCTAGCTATGATTTTAAGCAGCATCTGCTGATTTGTTAGTATAATTTACTCTACAGTTAGGTAGAAAAAGCCAGAGAAAGAAAACAGTCAAAATTTTAGTATGTTGACCCTGATTTACAGTCTCAATAGCCTTGGATGGCTGTTTCATTTGGTTAGAAAAGCAAGTGTTGGAGCCTCAAGATCATTTCCCCAGCCAGAGATCAGCACGTTTGGTCCCAGGGCAGCCAAAGTGCTGAGGTACCATAGAATTTTCTGTGTCTTGGAGCAAGAAAGCCTGTACAAAAGACATACCTACCCATCTATAAAACAAAAGGCTATATATTGAAACATCTCCCAAGTCTCTTGTTTGTTTCACTAGAGCATTCCCTAAAACCTTTGCTCTCTCTGTGAGCTGCTGCAAGGAGGGAGACCCCACACTTATTTGGGTTTGTTGTTTCATAACAATATAGTCTGGTGGAAACTATCTCTTGTTCCCCGTCGTTAGGAGCCACTGAGAGGAGGAGAGGCTGTGGATTTCCCGCTACCTGACTATGGGACTCTATATTAATATCCATGATCTAGGTGATTTCTTATCCTGTCTTTGGAGAGCCCACGACTGATCTCTTCTCACCCACATATTCAAACATTTATCCTCTAAGTATGTCTCAGCCATTGAAGCAGTATTGGCAAAAAAACAAAAACAAACTCAAATAAATATTGATACCTCTATGTCAAAGAAGCCAAATAGCTACTTAAAAAATTATTTATTTTCAAGCAGAGAGAGATAGAGGGAAGGGGGAAGAGAGAAAGAATGGGCACACCAGGGGCTCCAGCCACTGCAAAGGAACTCCAGACACATGCACCATTTTGTGCATCTGACTTTACATGGGTACAAACCCAGGTCATTAGTTCCTGCCCCTAAATAGCTCTTAATAACTATACAGATCCTTTATTTTTTAATCTAGAAAGGATGTAAACATGTTAAACTTGGAGTGAATTTCTTATAGAAATCTGTGAAGCTGTTTGCATTAGAAAAGCCATACTGTAATTTACCCCACATATAACATAGAGAATAAAACTGGCTATAGGCAAAACATCTTACTTTATCAAGGACAGAAACAAACCAAACTTCCAGTTAAGATGGTGGCATAAGTAGCCATGCTAAAACAATGTGTGTGTGTGGGGGGGGGGGACGACGACAAAAAACAGCAGAATACACTCTTCTACCAAAATGGGAAGGTGTGTAAGAAATTATTGGCCCCAGCAAGAAACAGGAGAGACCCGGAGCTTCCAGCAACCAAACAGCCAGAAACCAGTCCAGTGGTCGGAGGCTGGCAGTCGACTGGGAAGAGCTACCTCACCAGTGCCCTACCTGACCTGGCACAAGCAGAACCACAGTGAGAAGATTCTTCACTCAAACTGGCCTTGCAAAGTCAAAAAAAAAAACAAACTGAAGAAAAAGACAACAGAGTCCAGGTGGGCAGCTCCTGAAGGAGAACATACCAGGTAACAGCCATGCAGATCCGCAAGGCTCCAGGCTCGCTCCCCTCTTCCAAACCACTCCAGGAACCACTGGAGACCTGGGGGATGCCAAAGGACCAGAGTCACCAGTTAGCCACACAGAAACCAGCACAGACATCTAAATAGCAGATCCCCCAAAGGAAGGGGAGGACTGCCTACAACGCAGACTTCCAGACACAAAATGGCCTTGCTATTCATGACCTTGCAGTGCCAGATAATACTTACACATATTGGGAGGAAAAGATGATGACACCGAAACAAAGCAGAGACTAATTGAGAGGGGGGAAGAAATATGGGGGAGGGGGAGGAGGAAATCATAATGGTTTATGGTCTATAATTGTGGAAGCTATCAATAAAAAGTTTAAAAATAAATAAATAAGATAAACAGCAGATCCACTGACCCAACCAGGCTAGCTGAGCCCACAGCATGACAAAGAGGGAACCAGCCTCACACAGCATAGGTGAGATGGAAGCCATCCCAAAAGGTAACAGTGCTGTCCTACACTGGAGTAATACCTACCCCAAAGCCAGGGAAGTGCTAAGTGCACTGTCGTCCACACCAGGGCAGGTTATGTGGTAGAGTTGATTGATGTGCTTTTGGTCCACTTTTCCATTCTTAAACAAGCTGTATTTGAAAGTGAATTTGTTGCTTTTGATATCTCTTGATTTATAGTGCCTTTTTGTCTTTTTCATATGTCTTTCTTGGGGCAGGGTCTCTCTCGGTCTCAGGCTGACCTGGAACCCATTATAGATCAGGAATCTCAGCCTCCCAGTCAACAGGATTAAGGCTGAGTTAACATACATCCTGAGGAATTTAGGCTTTGTTAGATTACTTGCTTAATCCTCACTCTTGCATAAGTATTCTGTTCTTGTCTTGTTTATGTGTGTATACTGCACAGTTGGATATTAAAACTGCATTTTGCTCCACCCAGCCTACAAGAATATTTGCATAGCAGGTACCGACAACACCTTAGGTCACTTCTGTTGTCACTCTTGGAGTAATATAAGAGCCAAACCTGGCACCTTAAGCTCCCACCCTGAAGATAGAACTTCTGATCTACATGTCTAAGAATATAGCAGTTAATTAGAAAACCTAAGCAATGAATTAACTCAAGATGCAAAAATCTCTACCCTATAATACAAGAAACACAAAAATCAAGACAATATAATTCCCACCAAAAATTATACATCCATCAGAAATGACCTCCAGTGAGACTGACTTAGATGAAATGCCTGACAAAGAATTCAAAGGAATGATATATTTGAAGAAATCAAAGGAATCAAAGAAGAAAATAAACTCCTGAAGGAGAACACAGGAAACCAACTTAATGAAATAAGGAGGTCAATACAAGATATGAGTAAGGAAATAGAAATACTGAAGAAATACCAATCAGAAATACTAGAAATGAAAAACTCAGTAAGTCAAATACAAAACTCTGTAGAAAGTCTCACCAATAGAATGCATCAAGGAGAGGACAGAGTATCTAAACTGGAAGACAAGGTGATCTAGAACATTCCAACAAAGAGAAAGACAAACCAATAGGAAGCTATGAATGGGAATTTCAAGACATTCAGACACTATGAAGAGATCAAAACTAAGAATTCAGGGTATAGTAGAAGGAGAAGAACTTCACTCTAAGGGTATAGTAGATATCATAGAAGAGAATTTCCCCTCAATAGGGAAATAGCCAATGAAGATACAGAAAGCATTTAGAACACAAAACAGACAAAACCAGGATAGAACCTCTCCTTGTCATATAATTAAAATACTGAACACACAGACTGTGAGGGTTAAATTTTGCTATCAGGTGACCTGTTAGTAATCCATAGTAATCTTGAGTGTTGTGTAGCAGACTTCTTCTGAATTGAAGGGAGAAAGGGGGCTCTGGAGATTCAGGAAGTCATGTTAGCTAGAAGCAAACATCCCTTTCTGGGAGGGCAATACAGGAAGGAAATTCCAGGGACTCAGGCAGTCATCAAGTCTGGGAAAGGGTTGCAAGACCCTGCCCTAAGGCTATGTAAAGGAGAAGAAAAATCTCTCCTGCTTAGCTGCTGGTGCTTGTTGTGGCTTGGACTTGTATCCATCTTGCTTATCTATCCCTTCGTCTGCTTTGGACCGAAGTTCCCTCCACCTTCCAGCCTGGACTGAAGAGCATCAGTTCTCCAGGAAGCCTTCAGGCCTTAAGTGCTGAATTGGGACTGCGGAGGCATCCAGCACATGGACTGAGCAGCTACCTGTTCCCTGACTCTCAGGTTTTCAGACTGCTATTTCAAGATTGCCATGAGCTAATCCAATAAATCCCCTTTTTAATGCAATTTGTTCTATCAGTTCTGTTCCTCTAGAGAACACTGACTAATACAAATAGTAACCCTCCTACCTCTGCCTCCTGAGTACTGGGATTAAAGGCATGTACCACCATGCCTGGCTGTCTACCAAGTTTTAAATATGCTCAGTTCCCAAGAGGAAGAGAGTTGCATAGAAGACAAAGAATGAGGAGATGGAACAGATCACATACCTCCTGATCAGAAGCAGGAAACAAGAGAGCACTTACCTTCTGATTTCTCAGCCAACCACACCGATATGATACAGGAATTGAGGTTCCTTGCCATTGCAACAATACGATTGTGATAGTCTGATAGATTTGGGTGTCATATTAAAACTGAGTTTGAAGTTTTAGCCCTTAGCAGGCAGACTCTTGTTATGAGGGGTTGGGAGGGCATCTGTCACTGGGTGGGGGAATCTGAATTTCAGCCCAAAGGTATGCAGAGAGGTCTGAGCTCTGGGGTCCTGCTTGCTGCAGGTTCGTGCTTTTTGGTATTTGCTGGCTGGTGGCGGTTTCTGCCTCTGCTTGGATTCATGAACGGGAGCCAGCTTCTTCGGCCATGGCTGGAACTTCCCCTGGATGGGTAAGCTTTAAGTAAATCCCCTCCTGCCATAAGCTTTGACTGGTATGGATGTTCATGTGTATTGGGAGTGTCTTCAGATTCTTGTCTTATGAATTCAGTGAATGAAGTCCACACACCAGAGGATGAGGTTCAGAAAGATTTTAGTCTGCCTTAGAGCTTTAAGGGAAGGGGAATTTATAGAAAGGGAGGAAGACATAGCTCTTGCTCAAAGAGGCAAGAGGGGTTTGAGAAGCCCACCTCTAGACTCAGCTTGAGGATTTTTATGTGAGTCTCGTGGATGGGCATCTGGTCTAGCCATCTAGGTCCTAGGGTTGGGACTTCTGGGAAAGGCAATCTTCCCAGAAATCTTAATTCTCTAGGAAGGGTGTTTTTGTAAGGTATGGAAGGACTTCCCAAGGGGCAGAGATAAGGAAAGGCCAGCAGACCCTTCTGAAGTTTCTGACCTGTGGTAAAGTAAAATGACCTAGATCTTACCTTTTGGGCCCAAGGATCATCCCCAAATTTAGTCAAGAGAAAACTATCCACTTTGGGGCCCCATTGCCCCCAAACTGCCTTAGTGTAAAACATAGAGCTATTTTCTGGCATCCATTCATATTATTGATATTTATATGTGCTGTTAACTTTTTTTTGGCTATAAAAGGAAAAAGCAGTGTGTGTAGCGGCTCACACCTGTAATCCCAGCATTCCAAAGGTTGAGGTAGGCGGATCAACACATTTGAAGACAGTCAGGGCTATAGTTTGAAACCTTGTCTGAACAACACCAAAAATCCTTGTGTTTGAGTGTGTGAAAAAGATTAAGAGGAAGAAAATGGAGACCTCAGAAGGTTTAGGTAGAAGTGGTAGTGAGTGGATGATAAGGGACTTTGTGAGATTTGGGGTCTAAGGGTCAGATGCTTAAAAAGAGGCCTCTCTTTGGGAGTATACTGGGTATTGAACCCAGGGCCTTATGAGGTGTTACTTCTGTACAATACCCAGGGTCACTGTCTGGCTGGGTCTGTAGAGTAACTGGGGCCAGCTTCAGGCCAGTCTGTAATGGCTTACAGAGGCAGTGTTCTGTTTAGGATCACGAAAAGAAGAGGAAGAACCCTTGTGAGTCACTCCTAGGGCCATAACGTATCACTGAAAAACTGAGGGATTGCCAGTGCTGGGGAACAAGCTCAAAATGTGGGGATCTCTCTTCTACATCTGGTGAGATTGGGTTATTCGGGTACCCGGTGTGTGTGAAGGAGGAGTGGGAAGCAGCATTTTAGGAACTAGTGGCAGAATATATGGCTTGTTAGTGAAAACCAGCTTTTTGGAAGGCAAGTTTTAGTGAAAAGTTGGGATGCATGGGAAATTTCTTTGCTTGGTAATAGAAATTCCGAAGGACATGGTTGAAAGCTTAAGAGGAAGTGCAATTGGTAGATTAGGTCAGGGAAAGTCGGACCAGAGAAAGAACTAACCTTTGGAGTATAGGAGTGATGGACTTACTTGGTGGTGAGCAGCATAATCAGGACTGGGAAAGAGCGAGGCTAGTGGTGGAGTGGGAAGGCAAGGTCAGACCTCACACAGAGTCTGTACACTCCCAGGCTTTGCTTCACTTTGGAAAAGCACAAGTCTCTGAGCTTTGGCATATCCTCTGTTTCTTGAGAGGATTTATCCATGACCAGCATGGTTTCTGAGCTTCCAGGGTGTGATGGTTTGATCCAGGTTGCCCACAAAAAAAGTGTCTGAATGTGATCCCCAGCTGATGGCGGTTTGGGTACTGGAACCTTGTTGGAGCTGTGTTTTGGGGCAGGCTTATAGGGGTTATAGCCAGCTTCCTCTTGCCAGTGTTTGGCACACACTCCTGTTGTTGGTGTCCACCTGATGTTGGTCAGGAGGTGATGTCCACCCTCTGCTCATGCCATCATTTTCCCTGCCTTGATGGAGCTTCCCCTCGAGTCTGTAAGCCAAAGTAAACCCAAACCTGCTTGGGTTCTTTTCCATTCAGCAATGAGGTTGACCACAACACAGGGCACAGTGGGAATTAGGGTTGGGCACACTGTTCTCCAGTGTCTCTGCTCCTCTGAGGGAACCCAACGCCTTTACGTTAGTGCCTGTGGGTGTAGTGGGAGTGTATTTATTTCATATTTACATTTTATCCTGTCATCTTAGCATCTAGTATTTGCTTGTTAATACCATACATACCATCGTTTCATGCTGTTACATGTGCAGACATAACTGTCTTATCATGACTCTCCTGCCTATCAGGAACCCACAGGCTGGACCCACCCAGGTGGCTGAGAGTGTCTTGGCACCACAGCAGTGGCTGAGGGGATGGTCAGGCCCTGGCTCCACCTCTGTGTTTCACAACAGAGAATGTTTCTCTTCAGAAAGAGCGAGAAGAGCAAGAAGCGAATGGATTGTAATGGATATGAAATCCAGTAAGAGAGGGGATATTCTTAGTAGCTGTTGCTAACATGCCTCTTTGGGAGGGCTCCTTTGTAGTATCACTTCAGATGCCACCATGGAGTAGAGTTTAAATCTAGGTGTTAGTGTAGAAGTTCTTATTTATTTTCTTATTATTGTGAGACAGGTATCATGTAGCCCAGGCTGGCTTCTAACCCATTATGCAGCTGAGGATGACCTTGAACTTCTGATCCCACCTCCAGATGCTGGGATGGCTGGCTGGCATGCATTGCTTCAGCTAGTTTTATGTGGTGCTGGGACTCGAACCTGGGTCTTCCTGCATGCTAAGCAAGTTTTTCACAGCCCCAATAAAGAGGTTTTTTAAAAATTTTGTTTTGTTTTTAACCTTAGTATTCACCAGAAGCTCTGGAGGGCTTGTGAAAACAGAGTGTTGTCCCAGGCCTCAAAGCTCCTGATTTGTTAAATCCCCAGTTTGTACCTCAAGTTCACTCCTGGCTGGAGCTGATGCTAAAGGGTTCAGACTTGAAGGACACAACCTGAACAAGCATTGCAAAGACTTTGGGGCCAGAGGAAAGAAAGGAGGTCTTGGAAGGAAGAAAGGAAGGAAGGAGGCATATCTAGGAAGCATGTGATATCACCCTTCAACTTTGTAAAGACTTGAGCTATATAATAACTTTAGCTTTTTAAAAAATGGAGTTGCAGGCTGACCTTATATTCTGTATTTAATAAGTGTTCTCACTCTTACAAACATCAAGTGTACATGGTTTCAAATGTTCAGCTTTACTCAGAGGTGGTAGTTCACGCCTTTAATCCCAGCAGTCAGAAGGCAGAGGTAGGATTCCTGTGAGTTTGAGGCCAGCCTGAGACCACATGATAAATTCTAGAACAGCCTGTGCTAGAGTGATACTATACCTCAGAAAATAAAATAGAATAAAAAAGTGAAAAAGGCCAGCTTTGTTTAAATGCAATCAAATTATTTTATTAGTTGTTTGATGAAAAGGCTTTATGTGCAGTAGGTTTACAAAAATATTGTTCATAATGATCAGAATTAAATTTGTATAGAGCAAAGTTTTAAAATGACTGTAAATAGCAATAAACATCTTCGTTCTGTTACCTGCACTTAGAGATTCTTTCTGTAAACTAAAGAAAAAAGCTATAGTACAAAAAAAGGAGCTTGAACTGTATATTATACTTAAAACAATAATAAGCCTGGGGTGAAGGGTTCCTGATGGAATCTAGAAATGGGATGGGGCTATGCCGTCTAGATGATGTGAGAGTGAAATATTTATCACCCATGGACTATCAGAACTAAAAACTTAATTCACATGAATTTTAAGAATTCTTGGGCTGGAGAGATGGCTCGGCGGTTAAGGCACTTGCCTCCAGTGCCTAAGGCCCCAGGGTTCAATTCCCCAGGTCCCACATAAGCCAGACCCACAAGGTGGTGGCCCTGGTGCGTTCTCTCTCTCTCTCTCTCTCTCTCTCTCTCTCTCTCTCTCTCTCTCTCTCTCTCTCTGCTTGAAAATTAATAAATAAAAATATTAAAAAAAGAACCAGTGTTTAAAAAAAAAGAAGTCTTAGGGTCTTAGGGGAGCACTTGGAAATTTCCACAGATTGAGGTTGGGGGGAGGTTTACAAGAATTGCAGCCAGGTCTGGTGGTACATGCCTGTAATCTTAAGACTGGAGAGGTGGAGGCAGGATAATTTTACGTTCTAGGTCATACTTGGCTACTTACTGAGACCTGTGCTCAAAAATATAAATAACGGGCTGGAGAGATGGCTTAGTGGCTAAGGTACTTGCCTCCAGTGCCTAAGGCCCTGGGTTCAATTCCCAGACCCACAAGGTGGTGGCCCTGGTGCTTGCATTCTCTCTCTCTCTCTCTCTCTCTCTCTCTTTGTATCTCTGCTTGAAAATGAATAAATAAAATATTTAAAAAAATATAAATAAATAAGAAAGAAAGAAAGAAAGAAAGAAAGGGAAGGAAGTAAGTTAGGAATCACACTGTAAAACTAAAGAAATAAAAATTAAAATCAGAGGGACAGGAGTGAGGTTTGTGTGTCTTTGATCTCTATACTGCATGCCATGAGGAACAAGTACCTTCTGGGGAAGACATCATACATGCACATGCTGTGAAGATGAGGTAAGGCTTACTCTCTGAAGTCTTTCAGCCAAGAAATGGAACCATCCAGAGACATTGCCGCCCTCAGCAACAACATACAAAGGGGGGGTGGAACCGGGTTGACTCCTAGGCTATCCATAACCCCCTTACCCCATGGACTGATCCAGACTGCCCACGGAGGAGGATATCCAGCTGATTGGGACAGGGAACAGGGAAATTGGGGAAATGGGGATACCAACTCATTATTTGCTCATTCAATGCATCTAATTATGGATAATAAAGGGGGAAAAAAGAAATGGAACCAGCCTCCAACTGACGGAAAATGAAGATGTGGTCTATTTACATGATGGAGTATTATTCAGCTGTAAAGGAGAATGAAATTATCTGGAAAAGATTATTCTGCCTGAGGTAAGCCAGACTCTGAAAGTAAACACCACATTCTCTTTCATATGTGGGTCCTAGCTTCAAATGTTTAGATTTGTATGTGAGTTGGGATAAAAGTAGTAGAGACCAGGAAGTGGAGAGAGATCTTAAGGGGAGGATATAGTAGATATGTAAGCAGAGGGGCAGAGTACTGGGGAGGGTATGGGCAGAGGGATAATCAAAATTAAAGATTTATGAGTTAGCTATAGGAAAAACTACTTCTTTGCTAGCTAATTGTATATATGTTTAAAAAGAGAGAGAGAGAATTTGGACAAAAGTATCTTGTGGAATTGAATAATGCTGGGTCATCCAAAAGCCATAGATTATTATTAGAAAAATTTCAGTACTAGGGTAAGACACCTTCCAGTGAGTTGTTCGCCAGGGAGGCCCCTGATACACCCAAAGCATCTGTTGTCCACCAGACCTAGATAGTAAGACCCCACTGCTAAAGATTGCACAGGCTTGAGCTGCAGAATACTGAGAAATCAAGCTGGAGCTGAGCTGGAAGCTTCCTTGTTGCGGGAACAACTTTTCCTGGGGTGACACGAACACACATCTTCTCCCCATATAGGGCACAAACTACCAACCAAAGGACAATTACACCAAAGCCAGTTTGGTGAGCCAATGAGTTTATTGGGGTTATTTACAGAGCAGGGTGAGGGTTTGCTTACAGGGGTAATAGATGACTCAAAATCAAATGCAGTCACACCACAGGAAGTCTCATCCCACCCTGGATGACGACCTCCCCGCCGCTGCTTCAACTCCAAGGCAGCTGAATCACCACAAAGCCCACCTCAGCACAGGCGATGACTCTCAGAAGCTGCATCCATGGAGCTCACTTCAATCAGAGTCTGAGCACACTGCACCACTTGCAGGCAGCTCCACTGGAGAGTCTCTCAGCCCTGAGCAGTTGCTTTCCCCTTATATAGCCTTAGGGTGGCGTCGTGCAACCCTTTCCCAGACTTGTTGACTTCCTGAGTCTCTGGAATTTCCTTCTGCACTTCTCTCCCAAGAAGGGATATTTATTTCTAGTTAACATGACTTCCTGGATCCTCAGGGCCTCCTTTCTCTCTTCAATTTGGAGGAAATCTGCTGCATAACATTCCTCCTCACTGAAGACTTGTCATGATGCTGGAAAGAGCTATGCAGCCTGATGAGGGAGAAAAGTCATCAGTTGTCTTACCAACAGTGGACCCTGCAAGCTCTATAGCTGGCCAGGCAGGCCAAATGTGCCACATGGTGCAATGGTGGCATCTCTGTTATGGGGGGAACGGGCTGCTCTCTGACTGGACTTGAGACCTGCTCCACAGCAGGGAAATCCTGTCTGATACTAAAAACCTAATGCAAAGCCTATGGCTGGGAGGTCAGAAGCCCTAGGAAGAAACTACTACTATTGTCTGGCTAAATGGACATATTATGCCCACAAAACAACCCTCTAAATACTTATGTCTATACCCATGTATTCATGCTACTCTCTCTTTTGGCTAGAGAGGCTTCTCTTTTCAGATGAAGGTGACTCAAAACTCACGAAAGTGCTGAGAAGTGACAGTGGAGTGTTCAGCACTGAGACATCTCTACCACTCCCACCAAAGCTCAGGGACCATTGCAGAAGAGGTGGTGGAAAGAATGTAAGAGACAAAAGAGGAGGACGTGTGTTTACAGTCATGTCTTCCAGACACATAGTAGCCTTGATATTTATGACCTCACAGTAGCTGATGCAAGACCTGTATGATTGGAGGAAAAAATAATAATGAAATCAAAATAGAAGACTAGTTGGAAAGAAAAGGGATTCAGTGGATGGGAGGTTGGAAGGAGACTATGATCATGGTAAATTTATGGAAGTTGCCAATAAAAACATCTAAAGTGCTGGCTTCGGCAGCACATATACTAAAGTTGGAATGATATTAGCATGACCCCTGTGTAAGGATGACTTGCAAACTTGTGAAGCGTTCCATATTTAAAAAAAAAAGTTTAAATAAATTGAGCGTGGTGGCTCATGCTTTTAATCCCAGCACTCAGGAGGCAGAGGTAAGGGGGATCTTTGTGAGTTTGAGGCCAGCCTGGGACTACAGAGTGAGTGCCAGGTCAGTCTGGTCTAGAGTAAGAACCTACCTTGAAAAACCTCCCTAAAATAAAATTAAAAAAAAAAATAATGAAGCCCAGGGATACAGGAACTCTTGAGCTTTAGAACAGAAAAAGTTTCAAAGGTTTCAGAAAGTGAATGTGTTCACTAAATGCATGATGACAAGACTGTAATCCTTTACCTAGGAAGCAGGGGTTTTCTACTCCATGCAGCTTTCTTCCCCTTATCTGTGAAAGTAAAGGCAAGTGTAGTACACATCACACTGTCTTCTCTCTCTATCCTCTCTCTAAGATGTTGCTATCTCAAACTCACTGTGTAGCCCAGACTGGCCTGGAAACCATGACCCTCCTGACTGCCCTCTCGTCCCCAGTGCAGGGATCACAAATGTATGTAGCATGCTTAGCTACCCATTAGTTTTTATCGATTGATTGATTGATTGATGAGAGAGAGAGAGAATAATGGCATTTCAGGGCCTCTGGGGCTGCAAACAAACTCCAGATGCATGTGCCACTTGGTGCAACTCAGTTTACATGTGTCAAGGGAATTGAACCTAGGCCATCAGGCTTGGCAAGCAAGCACCTTTAACAGCTTGCTCCAGACCCCTCATTAATTTTAAATCAGAAAATATTTTAAGAAAACAGATTTTAGTTTTCAACTATTTCACAAACCTAGAGGGTTTCTTTTCTGTTCTTTTTCTTTTTTACTTTTTTGAGGTAGGGTCTCACCGTAGCACAGACTGATCTGGAATTCACTATGTAGTCTAAGGGCGGTCTTGAACTCATGGCAATCCTCCTACCTCTGCCTCCCAAGTTCTGGGATTAAAGGGGTGCACCACCACACCAGGCTTTGTTTTCTTTTTAAAAATATTTTTATTTATTTGCAAGCAGAGAGAGGGAGCAAGAGAATGGGCACACTGAGGCCTCTTGCCACTGCAAACAAACTCCAGACACATGTACCACTTTGCACATTTGCCTTTACATGGTTACTGGAGAATCAAACCCTGGGTTGTCAGGCTTTACAAGCAAGCACCTTTAACTACTGAGCCACCTCTCCAGCCCACAAGTTTGTTTTCTTGCAAAGGAAAAAACCAAAAGGTAGCACAGCTTTAAAGAAAGCTGAAAGTAGAAATAAAATCTAACTTTGCTGTGCTTACAACAGATGGAGACGATAGTTTTGCTAGTGTGTGTTTTAAAAGGAACTGAACTAACCTGTCTGGCAGTGAGTTCATTTTAACAAGCTTCCAACAGAAACTTGCCATGAATGCAGCTGTGTGGGTGTGCAGACTGCACTTGGTGATGATTTCACTCCTCAGCCCACATCTGGACTTCAGGTCCTTGATGCACAGGGCAGACAGTACCAGAGACCAGGACATTAGACCGCAGTCAGAAGCACCAAGGCTGCATTGTTCCAGCTTCAGACAGGTAGCATTCAGCAGAAACTAATGCCGCAAGTGCTGTTTAGGTTTCCAGCTCCTTGAAATCCTGCTTCTCAAGATTGGGTTCTAAGTCTCAAATTGGTTTTTGTGCTTTGTTTTGTTAATACTGCACAATCTCTGTTGCTCACCTAACATTTGTAAGGTATACTTTACTCACATGCATTTAAAGATCTATTTTGGCAGGACTACCAGGGCCCACGCCAGCCCCCTTCTTCTCCCTGGTATAATATTGGCCAAGAGGAGAAGCAGAGAAGAACGCTGAGAGCTCTCTGCTTTCCTGATAAGAGGGACAGCCATAATTGGCATCATCCCTTTATCTTTTTTATTTAAAAATATTTTTATTTATGAGAGAGACAGATGGAGAATGGTTACACCAGGGCTTCCTGCCACTGTACACAAACTCCAGATGCATGTGCCTCTTTGTGCATCTGGCTTTCTGTGGGTGCTGAGGAATTGAGCTTGGCAAGTGAATACCTTTAACCACTGAGCCATCTCAGATCCAGAAGTTCCATAATGGGGAAAGAGATTGGCCCCTTTTCACAGGTCCAAGCAGAGAGATAGAAGCCATCACCACTACAATACAGCAGAACAGCAAGCAGGCTGGGGGAAGAGAGAAATTTCTTTCCCCTTTATATAGCCTTAGGCAGGGTCTTGCAACCCTTTCCCAGACTTTTGCTGGCTTCCTGAGTCTCTGGAATTTCCTTCCTGCACTGCCCTCCCAGGAAAGGATATTTGTTTCTAGCTCCCCTGAGCTTCCTTACATCCTTCCCCCTACTGAGAGGGCTGCCTTCCTGTGAACATCCTCAGAGACCCACCCATTTATTACCAAACAAGTCAAGCTGACAACAAAACTTAACCATCACAGTAGACAAACACTCCCACTGAGCTACATTCCAGCTCCCTGTTCTGGTTTCTGATGTTGTTATGCACAGAGGCAGTATGTGAGGATAAGGAAGAGCATTTATACCATTTGTTACTGTGCTGATTTCAGAGTTGATTTTTCAGGACTCCTTTGGTTACATGTGACAAAGCTCTCCTCAGACATCA
Organism: Zapus hudsonius; assembly: GCA_004024765.1. Taxonomy (NCBI): domain Eukaryota; kingdom Metazoa; phylum Chordata; class Mammalia; order Rodentia; family Dipodidae; genus Zapus; species Zapus hudsonius. Next base: position 25,182 of record PVHP010015123.1, read on the forward strand.
GGCCATAGGTGTATACAGTTCCTGCACAGATGAACCCAAAGACTCGAATGCTCTCATCTGCTCTTCCCCCATCTCTCTGCCCTGCTTTGCTCTGGGCTGATTTTACTCTAAAGTTCTCTTTTAAACAGAAGCACAGAGAGGCCAAGTTGACTCGAGACTCCTCTCCCACCTGTGTGGGGCAGGAGGATGTTTTCCTGAGGACTGACACAGGGGATAGAGGCAGGGGAGTTCATTGGGGTTTGGGGCCTATCTTTTATTGTTTTCTTTTAGAGTGTGCATGCACGTGTATCTGTGTGTTTGGAGTGTGTATGTGTGGGCATGCCACAGTGTGTACGTAGATGTCAGAAGACAACCTCCTGTGACAGTCCTTGTTTGAGACAGGGTCTTTCTTATTTTCAAACTTTTAAAAAAGTTTTTAAAATTTATTTGCGAGCAGAGAGAAAGACAGAGAGAAGAGAGGCACACAGAGAGAATGGGCACGCATCTAGGCCCTGCAAAAGAATTCTAGGTACATGCACCACTTTGTGCATCTGGTTTTATGTGGGTATTGAGGGTTTGAACCCGGATTATTAGGCTTTGCGGACAAATGCCTTAACTGCTGAGCCATCTCTCCAGCCCTCTTTCTTGTTTTTTTTCCACCATGAATGCTAGGCTTTGTGGCCTGAGAGCTTTGGGATTCTGCTGACCCCACCTGACCCCACCTCCCTTTGCCTTCGGTACACTGGGATTACAGGTGCATGCTCTATGTCTTTCTATGGGTTCTGGCCATCTGAACTCTGGATGGCAGCCCTGCACAACCCCTGAGCCTGATCCCCAATCTCTTGAGCCCACCTTTGAACTACATGTTGTAAGAGTCCCATGATGGGATCTTTGGATTGGCGAACTGGGGACTTCAATCCTGTAGTAAATGTGACTATAGTTTATTTGGAGGGAAAACAAACACAATTAATTAATTTACTCATTGTTTTATACTTAAAAATTATTTATTTTTTCATAAATTTTTTTCATAAATATTTTTCAAAAATTCATTTTTAAGGTTTTACTTCATTGCATAATAAACAGTACCATAAACTAAATATACTTAAAGAATATAGGTTGGTAAGTTTTATTTGGTGTTCTTGGGTTTTTTGAGACAAAGTCTCACCGCGTAGCCCAGGTTGGTTTCTGTCTCTTGAGCTTCCTGCCTTCCTGAGTGCTGTGATTACAGGCGTGCACCATCATGCCTGACTAGTTTGACAAGTTTTAGCATACGCGTATGTATATATGAAAATGTCATCACCATTAAAATATAAATCATTCAGCTCTCCTGTCTTCTCGGTCTATCTGTGACAGTTCAGTTTTCATCTTGACTTCTTTTTTGTTGTTGTTTCTTTTCAAGGCAGGGTCTCACTCTAACCCAGGCTGACCTAGAATGTACTCTGGAGTCTCAGGCTGGCCTCGAACTCACAGCGATCCTCCTACCTCTGCCTCCTGGGATTAAAGGCATTCAAAACTATGCCCCTCCCATTTGACTTATTTTTTTTTAACTTTTTATTTTATTTTTTGTGTTTTGTTTTTCAATGTAGGTGTGTAGTTCTCAGAGCATCACGCCCAAAGGTCCATCTCAGTGCTCTCTCACATCGATTACGGCCCTAACTTCTGTCTCTAGGCTAGCAGAGCCTTCTGGCTCTCTCTACTGTAGACTCAGCTGTGGGAGAAACTTGGAGAGTGTGCAAGTGTTCTGTTCTCCTCACAGTGCTCCCATGAAGCTCAGCAGACATTGGTGAAATTTTTGTTTTTTTCTCTTTGAGGCAGGGTCTCACTTAGTCCAGGCTGACCTGAAACTCACTTTGTATCTCAGACAGGCTTTAAGCTCACAGTGGTCCTCCTACCTCAGCCTCCCGAGTGCAATGTTTAAAGGTGCATGCCACTCTGTCCATGCCTACATTGATGAATTTTGCCTGCAATAATTATTACCTTTAGTATTGGACAAATGATTTTCTATTTTCCTTATTCTTAGTCCATTTATTAAGTGAAATTTTACTAAGGAGCTGTCCCCTCTGTTACTTGTGAACGGACACTTGATTATTCATGTTTATCAGTATGGACTCATGGATGTGAATTTTGCTCTATGGATTTATAATTCATTGCTATCATTATTTAGTTGCCAAAATTGTTCCATATGTGACTATTAGTAGCTCTTTGAAGTAGAATCCTTTTGAAATATTCTCATCGTGTTTTCACCATGTCCTTACTGTTATTATAAGTACAGAGAGAGAGAGAGAAAGAGAGAGAAAGAGGGAGGGAGAAAGAGAATGGGTGCACCAGGGCCTCTAGCCACTGCAAATGAACTCCAGATGCATGTGTCACTTTGTGCATCTGGCTTTACGTGGGCACTGGGGAACCAAACCCAGGTGGTTAAGCTTTGCAGACAAGAGCCTTGACTGCTGAGCCCCAACAGCATCATTTTTTAGAAAAACAAATCTATTTTGTTAAGTAATTTGTTTTTTTGACTTTATCATGCACTAATTTTTTTATGAAGCCAAGTCAGGCTTTGTTAAGAAAAGGATAGTATAACTGGATTCCGTAGCTAGAAAGCCGATTCACTGCTCTTGTGCTTGTCATTAGAGACTGCTTCCCATTTTACAAACAACAGGGTCAAGGATCTAGCTCAGTGACACAGCCCCTGCCTAACGTGTGGGAGACCCTGGCCTTGTGGGGTTCTTGTCCTCACAGTGACTGAGGAGTCTGCCCAAGGCTGACAAGACCTGTTGGTACATTTTTGTTTCCTCTTGAACGTAAGAAAAGCCAGGGCATATGTTTAAATGCTCTTGAACTGGAAGTGGAAGGATGGAGGATGCTGACTTTGTGGTCACTTTTGTGTGTTTTGCTGTCCCTGTGGCAGCTGTCCTTTCGCTACTGTTAAATGAACTCTGATCACTCTGGCTGGAGCAGAGTTGGAGTGAAAGAATCCAGGCATTGGATCTGCACATCTGTACTGCAGACCATCAACTCCGGGGCATGTGTGAGCGAGCCTCGTTTTCCTCATCTGTAAGATGAGGCAGGGATACCTGCCTCACAGGGGTATTGTGAGGATCAAATGTGATGAGAACAGAAACAAAGTCAAAGGGGAGTCGTGTGCATGTGGGGTGGATGGGGAGCTCGTGTCTATGCACAGGCCCACTTTCTATGTGCACTTGAACCTATTCCAGGATTCTCTAAGGCAGTAGTTGGCAAACTTGCTGTGCCTCAGATGGAACCCAGAGCCTTATACCTGCTAGGTAAGCGTTCCACCACTGAGTTATATCACCTCCTGACAAGCTTTTTTCTCAAAGGATTTAGGATTGCCATGCAGTCTCAGCTGCCCAAGAGCAATGTAGACATAAAAAATTAGTCAATGGATGAATGTTCCAATGCCACTTTATTTACAAAAGCAAGTAATTGCGAGCCAGACATAGCATGATATTCTCTGCTCTAGTTTATTCCAGTGGCCTATTGTTGCACCAATAACGCACTGTTTTCATTACAGACACTTGTTAGTATGCTTTAATGTGTAGCAGAACTAGCTTCTCTCCTTGTAATCTGTAACCTTATAATCTTCCCTTTATCTTATATTTATGAATAACTAGGGATGTAGACAGCTTTCCCCTTGTTGCAACAAAGAACCCAACCAAAAGACAGCTTAGTGAAGAATGGGTTTATTTTGGCTTGCAGACAGCACGAGCATAGGGTGGATATCACCTCCTCCACAGCACTACTGCTAACAGAGGCAGGAAGGTGTGCCAAACACTGGAAGAGGAAGCTGGCTATAACCCCCCTAAGCCCCCCCCAACAATACAGCTCCAACAAGATTCCAATACCCAAACTGCCACCATCTGGGGATCAAGCACATATGTTTGTGAGGGACCTGGATCAAACCATCACAACTAGACACATGAATTCTTTAATAAATACTTTTCTTCATAAGGAGAGAGAGAGAGAGAGAGAGAGAGAGAGAGAGAGAGAGAGAGAGAGAGAGAGAGAGAGAGAGAGAGAGAGAATGGGCATGCCAGGGCCTCTAGCCACTGCAAACTCCAGATGCACGCACCACTTTGTGCATCTGGCTTTACGTAGGCACTAGGGAATCAAACCTAGGCCATTAGACTTTGCAGGCAAGTGCCTTAACCTCTGAGCCATCTCTTCAGCCCTAGACACATGAAATTAATATGACTTTAATTTTTTTGGTTCCGTTTATAGACTAACCATAAACACAATTTCCGAAGCAGAGTTCCCTACATGCTTTGAGCAATGTTACTGATTGGGTCTTCGGTGTGCTATAATTTAGAGGCTTGGCACTGTTCTGACAGGCTGGATGTGGGTTTTTACTGTTAAGTCACACAATTTACCTTGCCTTTTCAACTTCAGTGTGCATATTTTTTTCCTTAAAGGATACTCAAAGGATAAAAGTTATGCTGAGAAATCTGATTATAACTTTGTTGTACACATTTTCGAAACCGAATGAATAAAAATTATGCTGAGAAAATATTTTGATGCATTATTTAAAAACCCTTTGAGAAATTTTGAAATATTCAGGTATTTTACAGTATGAGCTTGGAACAGTTTCAGCAGACTGTTGGTTTTCCCTGTGGCCAATACCTTGTTAATGCCAAATGATATGTAACTCTGTACAATCTATGATCACAAGTATCAAAAGTCATGTTGTGCACCAGCTGGGTGTGGTGGCACACACCTTTAATCCCAGCACTCGGGAAGCAGAGGTAGGAGGATTGCCATGAGTTCAAGGCCACCCTGAGACTGAATTCCAGGTCAGCCTGGACTAGAGCGAGACCCTACCTCAAAAAAACAAAACAAAAATCATGTCAATGTCAATTATTTCTTATGTAGCAGAACATTTTGCAGCTGAACAGTATGTTTTTTTATTTATTTGCAAGGAGAGAAAGAGAGAGAGAGAAAGAGAGAGAGAGAAAGAGAGAGAGAGAAAGAGAAAGAGAGAAAGAGAGAGAGAGAAAGAGAGAGAGAGAGAGAAAGAGAGAGAGAGAGAATGAGTCTGTCAGGGCCTCCTGACACTCCAAATGAAGTCCAGATGCTTGTGCCACTTTGTGCATCTGGCTTTGCAAGGAGATTCCTTTAACTGCTGAAGCATCTCACCAGCCTAGGAATACTTTTAAACAGTTTATTACATCCTCTTGTTCTGGTGGAAATGTTATCAAATCATTGCCAGCAACCATGCCAGTAATTTGGAGACACCTCCTGCGTTAGCAGTTCTACAGCTGAGTAGAATCCATGAACAAGAGTGAGTGAATATGAAGCTTACAACTCCCTCTCAGCCGTTAGGATCCAGAAATACTGAAATGCAGCCAGGTAGTCGAACTGTGCGTGGGAATTCCAATGTTCTGACGATCACACAATTTTACTGAAAAGGAGAAATTATCCTTGTGAATGGGAAGACTGTGAAGGTCCCTTGTAGCTACTGTGAAGTATGGGGTCTCTTCAGTTAACACCATGATTGTTACTAGAAAAGCAACTGTACGTGATTTAGGGGAAAACAGCTTGATCCTGTGAGTACGGAAGCCAGGGTCTAGTGTCCTGAGAAATGGCTAATGTGCTCTTCATGGAGAAGTGAACAGACTGTGTTTTACTCAAGAGAGAGGGTAATTAGAAGGGAGGTGCAGGGGAATGGAGGCAGGCAATGGCAGGGAGTGGAGAATGGCAGTCTGCTAAGCCATCACAAGATGGGTTCCATCTCTGCCAACATTGTCTCCCTGTAACAAGCATCTTTTTGTTTAAGAGTAATAGATCTCCAATTGTTCACTGGCAGGTGGTTGAAATTGTGACTTGTTTTCAACACAGCCTAATTGGTAATTTGAAGAAGCACATATCAATTACATAGCTAGTTTAATTTTGTTTAACTGTCCCTTTAAATCCTACTCAGTGGAGAAAGTTCTTCCCTGGCTGGATGAAAGCTCCTTTTCTAGTCCTGTTTGGCAATCCAAAGTCCTGAGGACGCTAAAAGGCAGTCTTCTTTCAGAGTGAGCCTTATTGCCAACGCTGGATCCTTCATTTGAAAGTGGAGTCACCGCCACACTCCTCCATAGGACCTGCTCAAGGGGGTTGGCAAGTCCTGGACAAAGTATGGGCTTGAACTTTCTCCAAGTGACCTCTTCTCTTCACCCCCTCCCCCACCTTTCTTAGCTGGCTGGCACTGCGCTCTGTTCACATTCCCTCAAGCTGGGTGATGTTAAAGCTGACATCCTCAGGGGACCCAGGGGGGTTGTTTGGAGATTTCTTTCATGAGTGCTTCCAATGCCACCGGAAATATCTCACCTGCAGATTGCTCAACCTGGTGGGTATGTTCCCTTGGGCTCAAGGTGTACTTTCCACAGCACCCGGGACTGCGATGACTCAGTATTCCTGCCATAAGGCCTGTTTGCCCCTCTGGTTGGCACAACTGAGCAGGGCCTTAGGCAGTCTACCGGCTCATCTGATTCTTGGGTTTCCTCAGCATCCACTCCCCCCACCCCCTTTGGATTAGCCCAAGATTTAGTAAATGCCAGTGGCCTGCGTCTATGGAAGTCAGGGTCACTTTGCTGAGCCCTTCTTACTAGTCCCCCCCAGCTCGTCCCCTGACTCTCTCTGAGGGTGAGAGGTTACACCTCCCTTCACCACTCCTAAGTGTCTGAGTTCCACACATAAATAACCGTCATATGGCCTTTGATATCTTGTGTCTTGAAGCTGCAGTTAAAATTTCTAATACAAAGGCCATTTGAGGGGTTGGGGATTTAGCTCAGTGGATGAGTGCAAGGCCCTGGGTTTCCTCAGCTGGTGGGGGGGATGGGAAAGGGGGACACAAAATCACAAAAAGACCAAACAAAACAAAACAAACAAAAAAAACCACCAACTAGCACAAAGGCCATTTGAGAGAAAGTAATGTATTTGACCTGGAAAGGAGAAAATTGATAAGATTTGCATTGAATTCCTTAGTCATCATGTGACTTTCAGAGCCATGTGAAGTTTGGGGGGCTGGGGGAGGGGACACAAAGAACAAAAGAAGCACTTTCCTTGGGTCTGAGGTTCCAGAGATATCTGTCACAAAGACATACTGTAATTGTTTTTTAACTGTATTTCTCTCTCTTTCCTCTTTCATCCTTTCTTTCTTTGTCTCCTCTCTCTTCCTTTTCTCTCCTCTTCTCTCCTCTTCCCTTCTTTTTCCTTTTCTTCCCTTCCCTTTCCTCCCCCTTCTCTTCTTCTTCCTTTCTTCCAGGGTCTCATTATGTAATCCAACCTGACTTTGAATTCCTGGTGTTCCTTCTGCCTTAGTCTCCTGACTTCTAGCATTACAGGTGTACAGTGCTCCGCATACGTCCTTTTGATAATTCTGATGAAAACTATTATGAGGGCTGGAGAGATGGCTTAGCAGTAAAGGCTTTTGCCTGCAAAGCAGAAAGACAGGAGTTCAATTCCCCAGTACCCAGCAAAGCCAGAGGAACAAGGTGGCACATGAGTCTGGAGTTCGTTTGCAGTGGCTGGAGGCCCTGGCACACCCATTCTCTCTCTCTCTGTCTCTGTCTCTCACTGTTATAGTCAGCTTTCTCTTTGCTGCACAAAAGAACCCAACCAAAAACAGCTTGTGGAGGAATGGGTTTATTTTGGTTTACAGAATCAAGGGGAAGCTCCATGATGGCAGGGAAAATGATGGCATGAGCAGACCTCACCTTCTGGCCAACATGGGTGGACAAGAGCAGCAGGAGAGTGTGCCAAACACTGGCAAGGGGAAGCTGGCTATAACACCATAAGCCAGTCCCCAACAACATAGCTCCAAAAAGGTTCCAATTCCCAAACTGCCATCAGCTGGGGATCAAGCATTCAGAATACATTTGTTTGTGGGGGACACCTGGATCAAATCATCACACTCTCTCAAATAAATTAATAAAATATTAAATAAAAATATTTTAAAAACTATTATGAAATGAACATTTTTTTGGTCTTGTTTACTTGTTCAAGATGGGGGTCTTCCTCTCTTCCTCCTCCACACGTGTAGAAGCATAGAAGCACCATGCTGTGGCCCTTCCTTGGCCTTCACTCTCCAGTGAGCATTCGTGTTCATTAAAATAAGTCAAGCCTCCGTGCTTTTTCTCGTGCTAATCAGTTCTTGCTTTAACTGACTTCCTAATTGCGGCTGAAGAACCCCACATAGAACTGGGGCTGGGAGAGAAAGAGAGAGGACTGTCTCCCCTACAGTGTGAATGGCTGTTGGATAGGGTAATAGGATGTTTAGTTTAGTTGGTCTTGCATTTACTATGAACTTGCACTGTTACCGTGAGCAAAGACTTCGGCTTTAGGACTAATTTATCCTGCTAAAAGTAAGATGACCTCTCTGATTCATTCCCCATCAACTGTGTGTGACAACCTCGGTCCACAGGGATCTTATTAGGATGGTGAAGTGTGCTCGAGGCCATTCCCCCAAAACCCACATCCACATCTTCAGCCAGAATTGGTGGGTGTGATCTTATTTGGAAAAAAGGAGCCTTTGTAGAAATAATTAAGAATATTGAGATCAGTCTAGGTTACTAGAATTAAGGCAGGCCCTAATTCAAATAACAAGTGTTCTTTGTCCAAAAAAATATTATTGATTTAGGGCTGGAGAGATTGCACAGTGATTAAGGTACTTGCCTGCAAAGCCTAATGATGTGGGTTTGATTCCCCAGTGCCCACCTGGGGAAGTCAGATGCACAGCAGAGCATGCATCTGGAGTTGGCAGCAGCTAGAGGCCCTGGTGTGCCCATTCTCTCTCTCTCTTTCCATGCAAATAAATAATATTTTAAAAATATTGATGTGTGTGTATGGATGTGCTGGGGTCTCTTACCACTTGCTGCAAACGAACACCAGATGCTTGGTCACTTTTCCCCAGGCTTTATGTGCTGTTGGAGAATCAAACCCAGGCCACCGGCTTTGCAAGCAAGCACCTTTAACCGCTGAACCATCTCTCCAGCCCTCAAATAACAATGTTCTCATGAGAGGTAAAAGACACGCAGAATTCTTGGCAGTGTGAAGGCAGAGGCAGAATGGCATCATGGATAAGCCAAGGAGTGCCCACAGCCACCGGAAACTGGCAAAGGCCTTGGCACATTCTCCAGCCTTCAGGGAGAGCGCCTTTGTGAATTTGCTAACACCTGGAATTTGGATTCTTGGTTTCAAAACCATGGAAGTATAAATTGCTATTGTTTTAGGACAAGTGTGTGCCCTGCTCACAGCATGGCAGTGAAGAGAACTTGCTGTTGGATGAGGTGGGGTGGCTCTCGAACTGTGCCAGCTTTTAGTTCCTCCCCTTGTAGAATAAAGATCAGTGGATGTGTGTGGATGTGTGGTGTGCGTGCAAGCATTCAGCATATGCACGTGTGTATGTGTGTGCTCCCCGGGGGCCTCCCCCTCCATCCCACCTCTGCCTTAACCCCCCAAAGAGTCATCCAGTGTTTGCAGGGACTCCCAGTTATCCTCCTGTTTCGCCCCCCTCAATGATGGATTACAGGCATGCACTGCCAGGCCCTCCCCTGCTTTTGATGTGGGTGCTGGGGATCCAATTCAGGTCCTTGTGCTTGCATTGGCGGTCATCTCCCCAGCCCACACCTGTTTGATTCTTTATTTTTTCGAGGTAGAGTCTCACTCTAGCACAGACTGACCTGGAACTCACTCTGTTACTCCAGGTAGGCCTTGAACTCATGGTGTTTCTCATGTGCCACCATGCCAGGCTTCCCTATTTGTTTTAATATAGCAATATTGTCTAGGGTGTCTTTTGAGAATTGAGGGAAAGAATGACTGAGTGAACAGTACCTAGCGCATATTAAGTGCTCAGTAAATGTTAGTGTTGTTAGGCTGTTAGCCTTCCCTGAAAGCTCTCTCTAAAACTAATTTGTGGCTTACACATTCATTATTAGCATTATCTAAGAAAACAACAACAACAAAAAATCCCACAATATGCTTCTATCTCCAGATCTGCACAAACTTTAAATTCTGATTATGGACATTAAGGGTGCCCTGAAAGGAAAGACAAAATAACTACGTTCCTCCCTTGGTGTTTGTAGCTGTGACTACGTGTGAGGTGGAGAGCCACTCTCATTTGTACCGGCTCTAGAAAGACATAAGCTATTACTGGACAGAAACAAGCTTTGTAATCTTCCAATTTGTACTCAAAGATACAGCTGAAAATAAACTTTAGATGATATGTTCTAGAGTTTGAAAGTAGGTAGCCTTTGTGTTTTAGGTACTAATAGACAACTTTGCACTCAAACTCAGCTTAAGGCAATACCAATATTGTCAACAGGCTTTTCTCCTCTGATAATCTAGATCGCCTCCTAGTTCCCTCCTATTTCCAAATGCTCAGAGTATTTGAGCTCTGCTTCATCACAAAACATTGTGCTTTTTTTTCTAGTGAAACGACCCCTTATCTCCTCTCGCTGCCACTGTAATGGCACCAGTGACAGCTTTGTTCTGTCTTCCAAGTCTGACAGAAGAACCACAGGAGACATCTAATTTTGGAAGATCATATGTTCTCTTTGCTATAATCCTGTTGAGGCTGAAGTGATGAAAGATAACAGAGAGGTGTTTAAAGTCTGGAGCTACTAAAGCCCCAAATCAAAAGTGCTTCGACTCTCCTGCAGGGCACTTCTCTGTGACTAAGACCTTGCTTCTTTAGAGCTTGAGACAAGATGTTGAAGCAGGGTGTCTTTTCTGAGCTTGAAAAATGTTATCAAAAAATACATTTTATAGCCAGGCATGGTGGCGCACGCCTTTAGTCCCAGCACTCAGGAGGCAGAGATAGGAGGATCACGGTGAGTTCAAGGTCACCCTGAGACTACAGAGTGAATTCCAGGTCAGCCTGGGCTAGAGTGAGACCCTACCTTGAAAAAAACAAAACGAAAAAAATTATTTTTATTCGCAAGCAGAGACAGAGACACACAGACACACACACAGGCAGAGAGACAGAGACAAGAGAATGGGTACATCAGGGCCTCCAGCCACTGCAAACCAACTCCAGATGCATGTGCCCCTTTGTGCACCGGGGAATCAAATTCGGGGTATTAGGTTTTGCAGGCAAGTGCCTTAACCCCTGAGCCATCTCTGCAGCCTCTCAGGAGACTCTTTGATGTGTCTACCTGTTCTTCTGTGGGCCTGTGAGTGTTCTGGCCGTGGGATTCTGACTTGGTTTCCAGCATCAGGTATGCGTTCTGTCTCACAGAGCGGCCTCATATCCACTCAGAGGCTGAGTGCACTATTGCACAGCTGGTTTTGTAGCTCGCAGGAGCCCTGCACCCTGCTTATGCAAACCAGCAGCTCGCCAAGCACTTTCCAGTGCTGCGAGGGTTTGCACGAGAGGACAGGCGTTCCTGTCGGCTCCCATGCGGTCTCTCCGGGTCCTCGGAGGTGGGTCTTATCTGTGCATAGACGACAGCCTGCATTGTCTGGGGGACCTCATGGGTCTCCTTGGCCAACTGCAGCGTGTGATTTTTTATGGTTCACAGATGTTTAAGCTCTGACTCCTGTGTTGTTAGTTCTCCCTTCCTCCTATTCAGGCTGACATCTGAAGACGACGACCCACAACCTAAGCAATTTTTAATATTTTTATTTATTTGCAAAGAGAGAGAAAAATATAGAGCAAGAGAGAGAGAGAGAGAGAGAAAGACAAAAAAGAAAACAAGAAAGCGGGAGAAAAGAGACCAAGAATGGGCTCGCCAGGGCCTCTCGTCACAGGCGCCACCTTGCGCCCCTGGCCTGACGCGGCCCCGGGGACTCGAGCCATGGCCGCCAAGCTTCCTCACAGCGCCTGTACTGGGCCGCCATGTCTCCTCCCTGGGCGCGGCGCTGACACCAGCCCGGGGCTCTAGGGACTCCTGCGAGGCTCACAGGTTCTTTCCCGCCTCCGAGATCAGGCCTGTGGCTGCTGCTCTGGAACTCTCTCTGCAGCCCGCGCCGGCCTCTGGGGGATCCAGACCCTCCCTCAGGACTGTCGCCATGCTGGGGCTTCCAGCCTCTCTCTCTCTCTCTCTCGCAGTTAGCCCGGTCCTTTACATGCTCGTTGAAAGGAGAGGGAAAAACAGAACAAAACCATAAAAAGACCCCCGACCCCCTTGAAGGAAGGAAGGCGACAGTCCCGGGTGGTGCAAGGGACGGTGAGAAGCACCAGCGCCGGACCAGGAATTCTGGAGAAAACCACTCATTTGGGAGACGCGCGGCGCCTGCGCGATGCGGGCAGATCAACCCGACCGGAAGTGAGCAGGACGATCCAGAAAGTGAAGACGGATGTGGGCTCGCGGGGGCCGCGAGTTAGAGGCCAGCCCGGGCCTCCCAGCGGTCCGTGCTCCGTGTCACGCAGTCTGATTTCTATCGACTTTCCCGTCGTCCAGCACTCTCGAATGTTCTGTCACGCCCAAGACACGAAGCCCGCAGGTCGCTTCACTCAGACGCGGTTCCTCGGGCAGAGCGCCGCCGGGCCGAGCCTCGCGGGCCCGTGACGCGCACGACCCCAGGGCTGTGAGGTCACAACGGCCCGCAGCCTCCCAGTGCGCAGGCGCCGAACAAAGGCCGCCAGCCGCGCGGCCCCGCCCCCGCCCCCGCGGCCGTTGACGTTCAAAGGCCCCCGGAACGCTCTCCCATTGGCGGAGCCGCGCGGTGGACTGTGGCTGGGCGACGCCCCCCTGGAGGCCCCGCCCCCCCGGGCTCGGAGACTCCGGCGCGGCGAGCGGCGAGCGAGGAGCGGCTCTCGGCGTCCGCGCGTGCGTCCGTCCTCCCGCCTGCCCGCCGCGGAGCCCGCGCCGCTCGCCAACACGCCCGCTGCAGCCCCGCGCGGTGAGTCTCGCGTGGACCCGGGCCGAGGGGGCTCCCGGTGCCGAGGGAGCGCCCGGGGTGGCTTGTGTGCCGGGCGGTGGGCGGCGGGGCGGTGGACCACCTGTAGCCGGTGGCGCCTGCCGGGGAGGTCGAGGCAGCCGAGGCCGGATCCCGTCCCCGACATACCAGACAACACAGTGAGCTAACCCCCGAGACACTGTTGCCTGTATTTACTTGAGAAAATAAACCTGGAACGTTAAAGATAAAATTGTTTTAATTTTAGAATAATAATAGAAGAATCTGGAAAAGTTGGAGAAGATAAAAGTATTTTCAGCATTCACATCAGGAGATCGGCACACTTAGGTAAGTTCTGGGAGGCCAAGTGGATAAAGAAAACAAAAAATTTTTTACAGCTGTGATCTACTGTAAAATTTAAAAAAAAATCTCTTGGGAAAAGATATCTACTGGAGGTGTATATAATCCTGGTCATCTCAGGGTTAGGGAGGCGACTTGCTCACAAACCCTCCCAGCCTGGGTTCAGTTCATTCGTAGTGGTGAGAGACCCTGGCACACGGGCACAGACACACAAATAAATACAACATTCTCGCCATCCTGTGAAAGAAGCATAAAGCGAAAAGCAAACAACTCCCTCTGGCCTAACCTTAGAGAGAGGTAGTCACTCTGTTTTCAGGAACTTTATGTGTGCATCTGAAACATGCACAACAATGGTATTGTACATATAGATTTGTAGATTGCATTGATTCTTTCTTGCCGTCTTTTCCACTATGCATGTACCTGTTGATCTGCACGCTCGTGTTTTTTGGTTTTTCGAGGTAGGGTCTCACGCGAGCTCAGGCTGACCTGGAATTCACTGTGTAGTCTCAGGCTGGCCTCAAACTCTTGGTGATCCTCCTACCTCTGCCTCCCGTAATCTGCACTCTTCTATAGTGAGCCAAGATACCATAATTAAGCTCTTCTGGTATGTATGGTGAACTTTTCATTTTTAGGTAATGTTA
>PVHP010015124.1:0-36693 GCA_004024765.1 Zapus hudsonius
CCCTGCTGGTGGACTCTGCAGAGCAGGCTACCAGGCTCTGGGTGAGGAACTCTAATTAGTACTCCGCTGTGACAGCTATGAGAAGCCTGCATGTGACCAGGCTGCTGAGATCCTCTGTAGACAGGCAAAGTGTCTGCTGTGGCACCCACGTGGTGGCTGATACTGACAGCCCCACCTTTCTTCTGTGTTCTTAGCCCTACAGACATTACCGTGCAATCACCCTGGCAATTCTTTCTTGCAGCATTTCACATTTTTGCTTCATTGTATTTCTGTAGGTTCTCAATTGCACAATTGAGGCCTCTCAGGGCTGTTTACAGATAGCTGGTATCTATTTCTTCTAAGAGAATCAAGATGGGTGTCTCCTACTCTGCCACCTTGCTAGTATGATATTTTTCTTTTCTTTATACCTTGGCTCATGTGTGTGTGTGTGTGTGTGTGTGTGTGTGTGTGTGTGTGTGTGTGTGTATGGTGGGCTTACTCTTCTGGGTAAATAATTTCAAATGATCTATTTCAAGTTCAATTATAGTTGATGAAGTATCCTCTGTAACCCCTCCAGTGAACTTAAATTCACTTACTGTGTTCTTTAGACCCTAAATTTTGGCCCAACTCTGTTATGTTTTCTATGTTTTTTAAAAGATCTGTTTCCATCTGCTATATGTGCCATGGACCCTCCAATGCAGCATGCTGCCAAACTTTCTTGGCCTGTGGGCATGCAAAGTGTGCTATGTCCCATCTCCAAGACATGAGAAATTTCTAAGGAAGAATCAGAGTTTGAAGGTTTTTTCCCACTCACTCCACATCAAGGCAGGAGAAGGGAAGTTGGTCAGTGACTACATGCTAACTCAAGCTTCCCTTGTTCTTAGTGGCTTGAGATATGGTTTTTCAAGGACTTTAATCAAGGCAAGTTCTCTGGGATGCCCCAAAAGTATCTGTGTACTGACTGTGTGAATGCATACTGGGTCTTATCTTCCTTTATCCAGAGTTTCTAGGCAGTCAATCTGCACTGAGCTAGAGTTGGAGATTCTGGCAGAAAGGATCACAAACATTCATACAGGCTTTGGTGAGGCTGGTTTCCTAGTTGATTGAGAAGCAGGAGCCACCTAACTTGTTTCTCAAACTTTCACAAGGGAACTGTTCAAGGAATTCATGTTGAATCAACATGTCTGTGGAAGGAGGGAGGGTCTAAGAAATCCCAGTGCCCCCTCTTCCTGTTACAATCCCCCCCAGGATATTCTGTAATTATGCTGCTTCTCAGATATGTTAATTTAATGTAAGTGCTTTCTTAAGGGACTTTCTAAAGGTCACATGACCTAAAGCACACAGCAGATACTAACCAAAATCTCTGATTCCTAAGCTTTTGTTGAAGTCATCATCACAACATCAAGCACAGTGTTGAAGTTACCTTCACCATACTGGGACAAAGCATCCAACCAAAAAAAGCTGAATGTTTTTTATTTTGGCTTACAATCTTGAGGGGAAACTCCATGATGGCAGGGAAAAGACGATACAGCAGTGACTGGACATGACCTGCTGGCCAACATCAGGTAGGAAACAACAGTAGGACAGCGTGCCAAACACTGGCAAAAGGAACTGGCTATAACACCCATAAGCCTGTCCCCAACAACACACCTCCTCCAGCAAGCCTCCAATTCCCAAATTGCCATCAGCTGAGAACCAAGAGTTCAAAACACATGAATTTATGGGGGACTTCTAATTCAAGCCACCATACTCTGCTCCTGGCCCCCATAAACTGATGACCATCCATGATGTAAAATGCAATGCATTTAGTCCAACTTTAAAAGTCTCCATAGTTTTTATCAATCCTAGCACTGCTCAAACATCCTCTTTGACTTAGGTCACTTAACTATGAGCTATAAAACAAACCAACAAAAATACACATAATGGCCTGGAGTAAACATTCACACTGCAAAAGATGGCACTACAAAAAGAGGTTGAGCCAATACAAGAGCTAAAAGAAACATGGCAAAAAGCAAATCCTGGAGTTCAAAGTCCTATACTATAAACAGTGATGAAGACTCTAAGGTTCCAATTCCACCCCTCCAGCTGGGCTTCTTGCAGTCTGGGAAATAATCTATCTTGGGCCATCATCTCTTCTTGGCTATCCCATAGTCCTAGAAACTCCTGGCGTCTTCACTGTAAACCATAGTTTACCCTCATGGCTCCATCAAGCCTCCATGCTTCACATGCCCCAGTGGCCATTTCCAAAAAAAAAAAAAAAAAAACAAACAAACAAAAAAAAAAAAACAAATGCATTACAAATCCAAAGATCCTCTCTTTTCTGCTTTTGTTATACTCATTAGTATCAGACAGGTTAACAAATTGTTAATCCAGGGGATAATAAAGCCAACTTTGAATAGCAGGACACTCTTTCAGCATTCAGGCCCCTTACTTTCAAAAGAGTTCAAATTCTGTTATTCCAATGTGGAACGACTAGCCCAATCTCAATGGTTGTAGTCTCTCAGACAATTGCAACTTATTGGACACTGTCTCCAGCCTGAAACTTTCATTTCTTTCTGTGCCATCTCTTTCTAATCACACCAGTTCAACCCTGAACATGTTCTTAGGACATGGGCAGAATGCAACAAGCTTCTGATAGAAATTGCTTCTAGTTCAGTCCCAATAAAGCTATGTCTTCTCTTCATAAGACAAACCTCATAGTCCACTGTTCTTACTGCATTTAAGTCTTTCAACTCTGACCAGAATGATCCATCAACCTCTACCTTCAGCACTAAAAGGCATCTCTTAGACAAAGGTTGAAATGCTTCTGCTTTCCTCTTAAAAATCAGTTCCAAAAAGTCAAAATCCAATTCTGTCAAGGCTCTTGAACGCCCTCCCTAGGCCTGAGACAAAATCCTGTTGCTGAAGAAACCACAGAATGCCATCGATCTTCATCGAGAGTCCCAGAGAGGTCTGAAATGGTAACCAACCCCCAGATGGCAGTTAGTGAAGGGCTGGAGGGCACTGCTGCCAGGGGAAGATGATTGGCGATAACTGGAGTAAACAGACCATTGGCATGAAACATAGTCTGCGGCCATGAATAGGCTGCATACAGTTCCTACTGGGAAAGAACAGCAAACCAAGAAAGGAGCAATTATGCAATGAAGGAACCTGGGCCTGGGGGAGTCAATCAACAGCCATTAAATTCAGCCAAATATTCCACTCAGTGAGGGGGAACCCTTGATTGGAAATGGGGATTTCGGGCAATATGCATCGGATCCCATACACTTGGGCTCCCAAGAAAAAATGCACTATGCGAACGTCTGACAGGGAGGCTACTAAAAATAGAAACTAGGTAATCCAGAATGGTGTATATTTGTTAACCTATACTGTTCTAACTCTCCGATGGAGATTGTATTTGTATTTTTCAGGATATAGCAAGTGAGCTGTGGCCCATATAACCCTACCACCCGACAGCAGGCCAAAAGATGAGATCATGGCAAGAGATGAGCCACCACAGTCATATTGTGGAGGATCCATATGAAACCCTGCAGAGAAGGATGGGATGAACAAGAGACCCATAGCCACAGCCATTCAACCAACTCTGGATTAGCCAAATGTGTTTGTGTTTTTCAGGATGCAATGAGAGAGCTGTGGCACATCTAACCCTACCAACCAACCGTAGGCCGATGGCTGAGATCCTGACAAGAGAGGAGCCATCACAGTCATATCGGGGAGGATTCATAGGGAACCCAGCAGACAATGACAGATGAACAAGGGACCTATAACCACAGTCATTCAATCAACACAGGATAGGCCATTGAGACAGAAACCAAGGATTTTTGACACAAGGACCCCTAAGCTCACAACATTAAAGCAGCCTTATTACTCATCCACCATGACTCAGGGAACTGAGCGGAAGAGGGGGCAGAAAGATTGTGAGAGCCATGGTGGGGGAGACTGTCCAGAGGCATGGCACCCCTCAGTAACAACATACTTGGGCCAGGAGAACCGGGCTGAGTACTAGCTTATCCTGTTCCCAAACCTGCTCTTAACAAGTTTAAAAACATATGACATGTAGGAGGATATACAACTGATCAGGGATGGGGAGGGGGGAATTGGGGAATTCGGGATAAAAACGCATTGTTTGCCCACTAAATAATGTAACTCATTATGGACAATAAATATATATTTTTTAAAAAGTCAAAATCCACACAGTCAGATTTCAATCACTAATGGCCCCACTTCTGGTACCAATTTTTTGTTGCAGTTACCTTCACACTGCTCTTTGCTGGAAAACACCCAGCCCAAAACAGCTGATGGGAAGAATGTTCTTATTTTAGCTTACAGTCTAGAGGGGAAGCACTGTGATGGCAGGAAAAAGACAGTAGATTAGAGGCTTGATGTTACATCTTTGCCAACATCAGGTGGACAATAGCAGGAGAGTGAGCCAAATTCTGGTAAGGGGATCTGGCTATAACACTCCTGACTCCTGAGCCTACCTCCCACCCAGGCAAAACACCCTTCCTCCAGCAAAGTTCCACTTCCCAAACTGTCATCAGCTGGAGTGATAGTTTGAATGTATAGTCCCATAGACTGAGGTATCTTATTAAAAATGAGTTTGCAGCTTCAATCCCTAGCAGGAAGACTCCTACTACAAGATGTGTGCCACTTCAGGAAGATCTGATTCCAGCCCAAAGGAGTGGAGAGAGTTTGAGCTCTGATAGGGGTTTGTATCATCTGCTGGTGTTGATGTTTTGTTTGCTATAGTTGTTTCCTTTGGATGTATGGAAGTAAGCAGCTCCTTCCACCAGTGATGGAACTTCCCCTGGATCTGAAAGCCTGAAATACACCTGTTCCTCACATAAACTCTGCCTGTTTGAAAGTTCATCCCAGCAATGTGGAGCTGACTTCAACACCTAGGAACCAAGCATTTAAAACACCTGAATTTAGGGGGACATCCAATTCAAGCCACCAAATACATGAAAATATTAAAGAAAATATCATAAAAACAAGATTATCTTTAAGAAAATATTATTCAAATCCAATTAAGATTTCTCTAGCTCTCCTTCATGGATTAATGTTCCTTGCCTGTATTTACCAATTATGCAAATTACTAGAACCACTTGCTTGTCTTGGAAGAGTGATATCAAGAAAAGCAAAGCCAAAGTTATTTTAAATACTCCATCTCTTGCTTTGAAAATTATAGCTACAAAACACAAACAAAAACATAACTCCCCTCTGGTATTGAGAGAAAAAGGCAGAATTGTGTATCTCATTTCTCCTGGACTGTGCTCACAATGGACAGTAAACTCTATTGTTTATATACTGAAACTTGGATCCACCTTCTAGAGATAACCTGATGAACCGTTAAGAACAGAAAAATCTGAAAAGCCTGTTATTTTCTGAGGCAGATCATTGGATTCTGTCCAGAGCAGTGACTTTGGAAGAATTGGCATGTGTGTTTGGGGGAGTTGAAAGGGTAGAAATAGCAGTATTATTTTTATAGTAAGTTTGGGTCATGTCTTTAAATAATGATAGGGAAATGGCAAATACATGTGTAGGGAACTAATATTAAACAATGAAATCAAGGCTATTAACAAGATAGAGGAGTACCCAGTGTCCACAATTTAAAGTGCTGCAACAATTAGTCAGAATGCAGAGAAAGGGAAGTAACCAAAAGAGACAAAAATGGAGAGTGTGCATCATGAAGTTCAAGTGAAGAGTTTCAAAGAGGAACATGTGATCAGCTGAAGCAAATGCTGCTGATTGGTAATCCAAGTCACAAGCAGTTACTGGATTAGGCACCATGGAGGGTACAGGTAAACAGCAGGAGCAGTTTCTGTGCAGTGCTTGAAATGAAATCTTAAATGGAATGGGCTCACAAAGAACAGGAAGAGAGGAAGGAGAAACAGTACAGGAAACTCTTCAAAGTGGCTGCAATGTCCATGGGATCCTAGAAGTAAAATAAAGGGTGATAGAGAAGATAAAGATGATAGGTAGGGCTGTTTTATTTTGTTGTGTTTCTGCTTTGTTGAAAGTAGCTATTGGTATGGCTGATAAAAAGAAGTCATTGGGAGTAATCTGGTAGAGTAGTGAAAATTAAAGAGGAGCATAGAGAAGAGATAGCTGTGGAAACCCTGCATAAAGATGAATACAGAGCACAGGGAAAGAGGAATCCTCAAAGGAACAGCTTATTTAGTGACAAGATTCAGACAGTTTGGGAGTATAAATGTATGATGGTGCATGTAAGAAAGGGAAGGAGTTCTTTTCTTTCTTGCTTTTGTTTCTCAGTAAGATAACAAAGTTATTGTCTGAGTGAGGGGGTTGAGAAGTGGTAGATATTTGATGAGAAGGCTGAGAAAACTGTCTATAAAATTGGTGAGTTGATTAGGGAAAGTGGCAGGACTGGTGGACAGCACTGATATGAAGTCGTGCGTTTGGAAGCATTCATCTCATTTCCCTAGTCCGGTTGACCTGTTTTTGTGAAGACACAGAGATAACCATGAACAGACAGAGGTAGATTCTGGAGTGACACAGGGAACAATTCCTTAATAAAATATAATGATTAAAAATATGTGTGCTAAACATTTGGACTCCCAATTTTGTTTGGAAACATCAATGGACATTAAAGATAGATAGCTCCAGATAAATTGATATGGGTGACTTCAATACCCCACCCTCATCTCCAGACAAGTAATCTAAATAAAAAAAATCAACAAAGTTTAAGTGGACTTCGTAGACATAAACAGAATATTAAATCCAACAAAGAACTCACTTGCTTCTCAACAGTCCACGGAACATTTTCTAAAATAGACTCCATTCTAGACCACAGATTATGCCTTACCAACTCTAAAAGAGTCAAGATAATCTCTTGCTTTTTATCAGATCATAGTGCAATAAAACTAGAAATCAACAGCCAGAAAAACTATAGAAACTACACAAATACATAGAGACTGAATAAACATTTGAAAAAGCAGGGATAATTGAAGAAGTCAAGAAAGAAATTTAAGAATTCCTAGAAAATGAAAGCACAACTTAGTACAACTTTTGGATACTGCTAGGGTAGGTCTAAGAGGAAAGCTTATAGTTATAAGTGCTTATATTTTTAAAAAATCAGAAAGATATCAATTAAATCATCTATAGATGTACCTCAAGTTACTCAACAAGCAAGAACAATCCTACTCTCAAAAACATATGGCAAAAAATAATAAAGATTGTGTAAGAAATCAATGGAATTGAGACTAAAATAACAATGCATAGAATAAAATCTTTGGACAAATAAATATTGACAAACCCCTAAACAAAATACACCAAAGAAAAAGAAGACAAAAATTGATAAAATTAGAACTCAAAGGGGGATATTACTAAAAATGCCAACAATTTTCAGAGAATCATTAGGGAGTAGTGTGAAAAGTTCTATTCAAAAAATTTGGAAAATTGGTAAATGGAACATGGATACATTCCTAGACACATATGATGTACCAAAACGAAATTATAAACATACAAAAACTTAAACAGATCTATAACAGATTGAAGCAATAATAAAAAGTCTCCCAACCAAAAATAATGTAAAAAATAATGTAAATAGACTTAAAGACAGCAATCACATGGCCATAGCAATTGATGAACAAAAGTTCTTTGATAAAGTTCAACATCCCTTCATGATAGAAGTCCTAAAGAAACTGGGAATAGAAGGAATATACCTCATAATTCTTAATTATATTAATTATCACAAGAAGTGAAGAAATTTTCAAATATGTAACTCCATTTATACTCCAATTACCCAGAAGGCTTATATTGTCTTAGATTTTACTTACATATATGCCATAAAATTCATAATATGAATTATTATGCCAATTGGAGACTTTAGTATGGTATTAAATTAGTGGCCAAGGGCTTAAGTGTTGAGAAACAGAGCACTACACTATAGGAAGCCCTGAATTCTATCCCCAGCAACATAAAAAAATCATAATGGCCAAATACATCCTAATGGTAGTTTCCTGGAAATGCAAATTTGAACAAGGAAATACA
This sequence comes from Zapus hudsonius, assembly GCA_004024765.1. Classification (NCBI taxonomy): domain Eukaryota; kingdom Metazoa; phylum Chordata; class Mammalia; order Rodentia; family Dipodidae; genus Zapus; species Zapus hudsonius. The sequence continues at coordinate 7,993 of PVHP010015124.1, forward strand.
AACTCAAGTCTAAAACCTCTTTCTTTTTGAATCATGTGCCTACCCCAAGGCTGAGAAATAGAGACTTAAGCACCTTAATCTAAAAGCAGCCCTGAGAGGCTGGGGAGAGGCAAAAGGGGACTCCCAGTGTCACAGGATACTGCTGGACCAAGTCTCAGTGCACTTGGGGACACACTCATTCTGGAGGAAACCACAGAAGAAACTGACTCGTATTGCCCTGGGCTTTATCTGCATATGCAACCAATACCAAGTTTGGCTTTTATTTCTTTATAATGAAAGCAGTTATGTTATTGGCTCTTGTGAAAGGGAGGTAATTAGGCAGCAAAATTAAAATCATTCACCTTAAAATCACCTGTCTGTATTCATATACTCATACCTAGAAGAACAGTGGAATTTGTTTCTTCTTAATGAAAATGGGAAGATTTAACTCTTTTAAAAAATATTTTTGATTCTGGAAAGATCTCAGCATGCTAGCCATATATCTGTGCAGGCAGAGGAGAGATAAAGAAATAATGAAAGGAAAGCACACCATCAGGCTGAAAACTGAAGAGATGTAAGATAATTTTTAACCCATGAGAAAAGTAGGAGACAGATAGAGATTACACACAACTAGAAGCTTGTGCAGACACGGACTCCCAGGACTCCCAGTTTCATCTCGAAATGGATTGGTGGAGTCACAAGCAGTACAGCAGGGAAAAAACAAAGAAACGGAGTTGAACACTGGCTGGAAACAGGAGTCCAGGGAACAAGTGACCAGCACCCAGAGCCTCCAGCATCCAGTGCATCCAATCTATGCCACAGATTCAAGACCCAGCCAACTCACAGCCCAGCAGAGAGGGAGCCAGCCCCAGGCACAGCCCAAGGTGACCAGCCCCACCCAGCAGCAGAAGTCAAACAGACCAGAAGGTAAGACAGCCACTGACTTCTTCTCAGAGGTCAAAACAACTCACTTAAAGTATGGTGAGGGGGGCAGATGAAGGGTGTGGAATGTTGGAGGGGGAGGGGAGCAACTAGTGTATGGAAATAGGATGGACCCATTGTGAATCAGGCACTAGGAGAGCCTAGAGACTGCCCACTAGAGGGGAAGGTTGGAATCCAGTTCTCCCTGTTGGTGAACAGCTCCTGGGTTCTTGGGACTGGGGCTCTGGGGTGTAGCCATTGCTGAAATGCATTCAGCGGAGAGGGGCCTATGTGGGAGCTCCAAGCCTGAGTATTTGGATACAGAGGGCTAAAGTCTGGTGAAGAACAGATCCTGCCTGGGGACAGAACGCCCCAGACAGGAGACATTCTTGGTTGAGTTTAAACCTAGTGCTCACACTGTTTGGGGAGCAGCACACTGAACAGCCTGCCCCAGGGGGCCTTGGTCCAATTCTATCTAGAGACCAATAGTTCTCTGTCAGGCACCGTCCAGGGGGGTAACAGGGGGATCTCTACAACCCAACCAGCAGAGATTCTGTGGGGAAAGAAGAGCAAGTAGGTCAACTCTGAACACCCCTGAGGCCCAGTTGCAAGACGTAGCAGAGACTACAGCCAGAGATGATCTCGGATATCATACTATATTACATACCAGACACCAGCCCAGAAGGGCTTGCACACCATAACCACCACAACTAAGGCATCTGTGGTTATAATGCTATCCCAAACCCAATTGGTACACAGAACACTCATTGCATATCCAACAAACACCTAGATTGACCTCGTGTCAAGAAAACTGTACCCTTATCCAGAAATGGGCAGAAATGAATGTTAAAAAAAAGCATAGCAATTAAAACTGAGACTTCCCAACCTAGGACCTCCTAGTCCCACAATGGAAGAAGCCAGTGAGAATGCAGTGGAGATAACAAAAATACAATCCCAAAATTAGAAGAAAAAAACTCCTGAAAATAACTGCAATGAGTCAAGAAAATGATAGCTGAAATGGAAATCATTTAAAATGATATAAATGAGATGAAACTCAACAACACAAGCATAGACATCAGATTGAATTTAATGGAGAAAAATATGAGTGACTTTAAAAATGCATTAAGCGAACCAACTATGGGAGGAGCTAGACAATCAACTAATTAAGTTTGATGAGTGTGGTCCGTAGATTACTTCGGAGGTCATTGTACACTAACACCCCGGTTCATCCACGGATCTGGGTGGACAGCAGCTTGGGACAGCGGTAGGCTGATGGGCATAGCCACCCGGGAGAAAGCGGCAGTGGACAGTTCTTGTTTATTGTATAGATAAAAGTTATTTATATAGAGGAAAAGGCAGAGGTAGGGGCATAGACAGCAAGGGGATTGGTAGGGGCAGGATCTGTGGACATCTCATGAGTTGATTGGTAGGGGCCAGTACCCTTTGGATGCCTAGTTTGCATAGATAAATTGAGGGGGGTACAAGACATATAGAATGATGATGTTAGCAGAGGAAATGTAACCTTATTGTTTAGGTTTGTTATTACAGCTGGACTGAGTTTAGGACTTGAATTGCCTGCTTATCTCAGGGCACAGCTGTGGCCTGCCTGGGGGCTGGAGTGTCCAGGATTCGCTTGAGATTTAGCAGAGCCTCAGACTCGTCTCAACTTCCTTCAGAAGGAGACAGTCCCGGAAGCCTGCCAGTCTCAGCAAAACCCTATCCTCCATGCCACCTTGCAGGGTCCCACAGATGAGGATTTAACCAAACCTAAAAATGAATTCCAGGAAACATCACTAAAAACAAAACTAGATTGGAAATTGGAACTCACCAGAGAAATGGAGACTATGAACAAAAATATAGCAGAAACCAAAAATCAAATAGATTTTAAAAGCCTCCTATGACTCCATCAGTCCCAGAGTTGTGTGTCTTTCAGAATGCTTAAACTTGAGGGCTGGAGAGATGACTCAGAAGTTAAGGTACTTGCCTTCAAAGCCTCATGACTTAGGTTTAATTCCCCAGTTCCCACATAAAGCCAGATGCACAAAATGGCACATGTGTCTGGAGTTCCTTTGCAGTGGCTAGAAGCACTGATATGCTCTCTCTCTTCTCTCTCTCTTTCTCTCTCTCTCTCTTGCTCTCTCTCTCTTTCTCTCTCTCCCTCTCTGCTTACAAATAAATAAATAAAATATTTTAAAGAATATTTGGCCTTGAATATTTAGACACTTATGGGAAAATGATACATGTTGAAAGGTTGGGCCAGAACTGAAGCCTAAATACATTTCTAGGACCCATGGAAAAAATACATTTATTCATCAAACATAATTATTATGTGCCTATGGTGTCTCCATTGTCTGTGGCCAGCTATTGGGAATTCATGTAGCATACCCAGTGCACACTACCCAACAGCGTTTGGTGAACAGCCACGGAAGGAGAGTATTAATTATTAGAACTATATTTGTACCAATTGTGTGCTTCATAAATAGTTCTTTGGTCAATGAAAGCTCCATTGCTAGCACAGGAGAAGTCCCTCCTATAAAGATATTCTATGATCTGCCAGTCATGAAAAGTTAGTCAGAACCTGCAGAACTCTGGGAGATTTTAACACTGACTTTTCCCTCATTGTGCAGCTATAACATTTAAAATATTATAGGGGGCTCCAGCTGAAGAAATGGCTCATTGGTTAAAGGTGCTTCCTTGTGGAGCTGTAAGGCTCAGGTTTGATTCCCCAGTATGCTCATAAAGTCAGACGCAGAAACCAGCAGTTTGTGCAGTGGCAAGAGGCCTTAGTGTGCCCATCTCTCTCTCTCTCTCTCTCTCTCTCTCTCTCTCTCTCTCTCTCTCTCTCTCTCTCTCTCTCTCTGTCTTTCTATTCCTTTCTCTCAAATAAATATAATTTTAAAAAAATTATTGAGGGAAGGAGCACATGTGCAAGTGTACATGTTGCTGGTGAAGAGAAGAGCCTGATGACTCCGAAATTTGAATACCACAGTAGCATGGAGTGTGTCCTCATGGACACTGACATTTTGGAGTGGTTGGAAGATCTAGGCAACAAGGGCCCATAGAAGATGAGGAGGACATGAACAAGTGGGGAGAGATGGATGTGGTAGTCAATGGGGAGGAAGAGGAAATAAGAATCAAGGAAGCTGGACAGGTGGAAGGAGTGGAGGAGGAGGCTACCAAGATGATAGCTACTGAAATTTGGTTTCCAGGCAGGTGGCTACCATAGTGGACACATCAGTGTCTATCAAGTCAATGGCTATGGTGGTTTCTAGACAACTTCAAATACAGGATGTGGATACCAGGGTGGTGGTACCAGCAGGGCAATAGATACCAAGATGGTGTGCTCCATGGTAAGCAAGGTGGTGGTCGTGGGGGGAGAGGTGTTCATGGAGGTCAGGGTATTTCTTAGAGCCAGAGAGGAGGCTAGGGAGGAAGAGGGGACCAGACTTACCACCAAGGGGGCCAATTTGAACAGCACTTCCAGCATGGAGGATATCAGTATAATCACTGTGGATGTGAACAGGGAGGACATTATACTATTTGAAAGCCAATGAACCTTATATTTTGATAGAGTTCAAGTAGTAGAAAGTTAGTTTCAGAATCCTGAATCCAGCATCTATTTTAAATTAATGTGAGTCCACAGGTGGCAGGCAATTCCTGCTTAGATTAAGCATTTATAGGTCTTTGATTTTTCTCTCTTTTATTTTTAACAGTCTTGCTTAACACTTTATTTAAGAAACACATCTCTCCTTTCCATGAAAAGAAAATTTCAAGGTAATTAAAATTGCCTTCAATTGACCAATAGACTAATTCCACAGTAAGAACATGCATACCTTTTTGAATAAATTACTTGAATAAAATAGTTTTCGTGTTTTCAACATACAATTTTAAAATGATGTTTTTGCCTAGACTTTTTTAGATTTACTCCTAGGCAACATTCCTCATATTAACAACCCACTTATGTTTTTTGCATAAAATATTCAAATGCTTGTTTTCCAAGTTCTGTTCTGCCCATGAAATGCCTATTCTGCCCATGCTGGACATTTTTTTCAGAATAGTTGAGCCGTGTCGCAGTCAGCCACACGCCGCTGGGATGAATCTTCAAACCAGGCATAATTTGGGGGAGGAAAGTATTTATTGAAACTACAGATTGAGGGGAAGCTCCGTTAACAGAGAAAGAGGCTGGCCCTCTTTCACAGGTCCAAGCAGAGAGAGAAACCCATCACCAACACCACACACACAGAACAGCAAACAGGCAGGAGGGCCTTTACATAGCCTTAAGGTGGGGCCTTGCAACCCTATCCCAGACTTAATGGCTTCCTGAATCTCTGGAATTTCCTTCCTGCACTGCCCACACAGGAAAGGATGTTTACTTCTAGCTTCTCTGAGCTTCCTTACATCTTGCCCTCTACATCCTCAGAGACCCACCCAAGATTACTTGAAAGGTCAAGTTGACATCAAAACTTAACCATCACAAGCTGTATCTGCTTCATGATAGGCACAGTTGGTCAGTTGCTATTAGCTGAGCTCTTCTGAGGCCACACATTCAGTAGCCTTACTCTGTTGGTGGAATACTGTACTGTATGCTCAAATCTGTAAGCCCTGGACATTGCCAAAATCCAGGAAGACTAGAAAAGCAAACTAAGTTGTGAACCTATAGTTCATATAGGTATTTAGTTAAGTTCAGCAACTCAAACTATCCTGCATCCATCCAAAACAAGTTCTTCCTCCAACATTATTTTTAGTTGAAATTTGCTAGAAGAAAGAGCAAACAAAAATTTGTTTTATGCATGAGTAAGTACTACCAGTTCAGCAAAGAGAAGTTAATTTGCTTTTGGTGGGAGACTTTTGTAGTGGAAGAAATGCACTACAGAGTAAGAGAAGAGTTTTTTAATGTAGGAGGTCCTTTATTATTGCTGCAGAAACAAAGCCTGGCTAAGTTGATATTCTACATTCTCTGTTACTGGAACCTACAAAACATGATGCTTTTTGCTGGGTTTTTATTCATATAAACATTTTCAAGCTGTGAAAAAATAGCTGGATGTATGCTTACATGAAAGGTGAACAATAAAGTATCTGTATGATTTTTTAAATGTTGATAAGTTTAACATATGAGACATTATAAATTGGTTGTATACCCATCTTGTTATCCTCTATGTGCCCTCTCCCCCAACTCCACTCCACTGAAGGCCCTCCTTAGTGGGTGTATCGGTATTCAACATGGAATCATGGATCCACCAAGTCAGCAGTTCCTATAGGGAAGCCAATGCCTCCCAGTATACCCTCCTACCCTGTGCCTCTTACATTCTTTCTGCTCATTCTTCCACAATATTAGCTGAGCCTTGGGGGGTGGGGGTTAAGTCTTATTTAGTGTTGAGCTCTCAGAAACCTCTTATTTTCTGCTTTGATGAGTTTTGAGTCTCCTCGGTGTCTACAGCCATCTTCCTGGAGGGGGTTCTAGCTAGCCATGAGAGCAGCACTCATATTTAATCTACTACATCAGTGAGTGTGATGGAGATGAGTTATCTCATGCTAGGCGTTTGACTTTCTCTTCTCATCCTTCAGGGAGGTATTGGGTCAACCCAATATTTGCTTCCATCTGGAAATAAGCAGGTTTTCTAACAAAGAATGAGAGCAGCATTGATCAAGGTGGATAAACATATACATTTAGAAAACTATTTGATGGACGTAACCTTTCCATTTAGAAAAAAAAAAAAAAAGAAGTCTAAGCCTCCCTCTAGGTGTATGACCTTTCAATCCATAGGCTTCTGTATTGTTTCTCAGGACCAGGCATGAATTCACTTCCACTGAGTGGGCCTCGTATCCAGTCAGAGAACAATTTATTACCCCCAAAACTTATGTGCCACTCTTGTACCCCTGGTGAGGTTATGGAGGCTCAGAAAGATAAAAACAACATGCTCTCTCTCTCATATGTGAATTCTAGCATGGAATAGTTTGATTTGCTTGTAAGTTATAGTCAGCATCAGTAGTACTCATTTGAAAGCTAGAAAGAGGTTCAGAGAGGAGAAGCAGGAAGGGATTAGAGGAGGGGATAGTAGACTGGCAGGTGGAGGGGCGGAGTACCAAGGGTGGAAGGGTCTGGAGATGGGATAAAGGGAAGGCAGGGTAGGGTTCACAAAACTAAAGACAATATGAGTTAGTACTATGGAATCCTACTTCTTGGTTAGCTAATTAAAAGATATTACTCTTAAAAAGAGAGAGTAACAGATAGAAGAGGGATTAGGTTGGGCAAAAGTACCCTGCTAGGGTGAATAAAGCTTTACCCTTGAACTATAGGCTATTGCTGGTACATCTCAGTGCCAGAATTGGGTCAGCCCCCACAGTGAGCCGAGGAAGTCTCCCAAACAGTACAGACCATTGCCAAAGCATTTGGTTACCCACCAGAATTAGATGGTAAGGCCCTATTGCTGAAGACACCACACTGGCTGCGATCACAGGACACTGAGAAATCAAACTGGAACTTAGATGTTAGCCATCTCCCTGTTGGCTATCTGTCATAGTTCTGGAAAGCACTATGCAAGCTGCTGGGAAGTAAAACTCAGCAACAATGTGAACAAGCTATAGCATTTTATCAAATGCTATATCATTTTTTAAACCTAATTCCCTCAGCTTATAATAAATTATCTCAGCTGTGAATAGTTGTCCACAAATGTTTGTGAACAAATTAATAAAAGCCATCCAGAACAGATTTACTATAGTTCTAGCCTTAGCGAAGTCAGTAAAATCATCCATGGACAGGTGGAGTTTATTACAAGGCTGTTTGACCACACCTGCAATATAGGAGACATTTGATGTTTATCTTTCACCCATTCTCCATTCACCTCCCTCAGGTAATTCATCTTTGTTTCACTTGTGGTGGGGTGACACCTGCATCAGTTGGCCTAGACATTTCCTGGATGTAGCTCTTCACATTATAAAGCAAGACAGTCCCAGTTAAAACTTGAAATAAGGGCTGTTTGGACAGCCTGGGGAGCACCATCTCCCTGTCCTCGTCCATGAAAGATGGTGAATTTGGCTCTATTTCTAGTCCAGGACATTCAATACACTTAAAATATTCTATCTCCTTTGGGTCTCCCATAAAATGAATAGGTCTAGATATGATGAGGCCTGCTGCTATGGGATCTGGGAATTTGAAATGAAGCCAAACCAAGAAGGCAAAATCAAAGGAAAGAGATAAGCAACCCTCTGGGGACATCATTTGCACACCCATATCAATACATATTTTTAAAAAAACCATGCTACAGTTATGTTATTCTACACATTTCTTCTAGTATAAATAAAGTGAAATTCCTAGACTTGCTCATTAGTAGATTTACTCATAGGAAACTGCTAGATACACACCTAGTCCTCAGATAAGGGAGTATTTCATTGGGTCACACAACAGAAAAAAAAAACTGAGAATCCTAGGGTGCCTATGATGAGAGATATCAACAGTGAAGGCTCCTGACTTCTCAGAAATCAATTTGGTTTGCATCTTTGAAGATTATTTAACTTGACCCTAAAGTGCTTTTCTCTATCAGAAAAGGGATCTCTACACAGAGGGATGAGTGTAAGTTGCTTATGACTTGTAGATACAAACCTTCCTTCCGCACCAGCCAGGTCTTTATACAATGTCTGTGCGATGGACAGGTTCACTGAAGGATCTCCACAGGTGGAAGAGTTTAAACTGTTTATGACTTAGCACAGCAGGAAATAGCTGTTAGCCAAAGGGCCCTTCTAAAGAGTAAGTCTCTTAGGGTGGAGGATACCACTGACCTCTGTGATGCACCCCCATACCCAGTAGAATGCCTTACACATCACAGGTACCCCAAAATAGAATGAATAAAGGGAAATGCATTTGCACGGTGCTAAGAGAATCAGGTAGGCACATGACCAGTGAAGTTTAATGGGAGATAAAGTTGAATGGTCACCTTGCTAGTTACCTGCTATTCCACTACTAGATTTATTTCCTACATAACACCACTAATTCCCTCTAACTGTGTAAACATTCTTCTGATTGTTTGATGTCTGTAAATTTTGTAAAAACAGGCTCTTGCCTGTCCCGGGAGCAAGGGAGTCCTGATCCCCCATGCAGGAATACAGAGGCACAGACTCGGACCTAGATCATCTGACCGGGAAAACCAATTGTGCTTCTTACTATATGATTCACCCTCTTTGTGCCTCAGTTTCCTCCTGTGCAAATAAAATAATAATATTCCCTTCCCCATGGCTACTGTTATTAATAAACTAAGTAGATCACTTTAAACAGTGCCTGGCACATAACAGGCACTCAGCACCTATTAGCTCTTCTTATTAGTAATCATCTCTGTATCTCAGACACACAGAAAAGTATCTGTCACATGATAGATGTTTAATCAATATGCTTAGATGATATTGAATGAATTAAAAAAGGGAAAATGCAACCAGGGTTAAGGAATTTCATGAAGCTAAGGTAAAGAATTATATGATGCATCACAGAGGTCAGTGGTTTCTAACAGGTGGATTGAATTAAATTTCCCCAGCACTCACAGTATTCCAGGTACAGAATAAAGAGACAACTTTTTTTCTTTTTAACATGGTTCATACAAGTCCTCTGGTGATCTCAGCAGTACATCATTCTTACCAAACAAATCACTGGAATCCATATAAATGAAATAAGGAGCATAAAAGTACACTGCCCTAGGAACTCTGGGGAGGATCTCCTTCCCCTGGGACAGTAGTTAAGAAAGTAGATCCTGCATAAAATAGAAGTTATATTCTGCTGATGAGATTCTAGAAAGCAAAGGGGGCTAGAGAGCTCAAAGAAATTATTAGTCTTTGTCCAAAAAACAAAGAGTGGGACAAGGATTCAAACATAGACAGGCCAAATGTGTGCTGCTGGGAAACAGAGGACCCACCAATCAAGTTCCTGTTTCCTCCTGAGTTAGTCTTAATGTGATGGAAATAGAAGCAAATTGCAACTTAAAACAGTAAAAGCTAGGTGGGGGGGGGGGCACCTGTGCTGCCTTAGTCCATATATCTAGTTCCCTGAGCCATTCTCCTTTTCCCACCCTAGGAATTGGTACTGGATACCCATACTAGGGATCACACCTTTAGGCAAACACTGTCCCCCTCCCCAGGCAGCTGATGTTTCTACCACTGGACCTAAGGCCCTGTGCCATGCTAGTTGGAGTACCAAATTTCATGAGCCATCTCCCTTTCCTTCCCTCGGTAGCCAGCCAAGCTTTTCCCACTAGAACTGGAGTGCAACATGAGCTGGGACACAGCTGGAACATCTCAGCTAATGCATGCCACCAAGTATTGACAACACTGTGCTAAAAGCAGCACAGAGCAGAGCAAAGACAATGAACACAAAGAAATACCAAGTACCTTCCAAATACTTAAAACAGGTGTGCCAGAAAGATCTGACCCACCCACCATATCCAGATGGTAAGTCTTTTTAAAGAAAATATTTTATTTATTTGCTAGGGGAGAGAGAGAGAGAAAGAGAGAGAGAGAGAGAGAGAGAGAGAGAGAGAGAGAGAGAGAGAGAGAGAGAGAGAGAATAGGCACACTTGGTCATCTAGCCACTGTAAATGAACTCCAGAGGCATATGCCACTTTTTGTTTCTGGCTTTATGTGGGTACTGGGGAATCAAACCTGGGATGTTAGGCTTTTCAGTCGAGTGTCTTAACCACTGAACAATTTCTCCAGTGTCCCTGCCTGTGGGTCAGTCAACGAAGACCCTAAGGGAGGGGGTGAGAATGGAAGGGACAAGAGACGCAAAGAATGGAGAAAAGACAAAATTCAGATCAAGTCTCCCTCCATTGCAGTACAGGCAGTACTTAAATATCCTCTTGCAGGAGGAAGTGCGTGGATGCTTAAATAGGAATTAGCATAACCAGGTGGCTAGGTGACTTGGCCACAACGAGGGTCATTTGATCTCTAGGAGGAAGCCTGCAGGCGGGAAAAACTTAGCTTTGGTTAGTAGAGAAAATGGCAGGGACCTTCAAAATAATGTCGAAGTAGTTAAAGTATAACAAGCAGCTCCCCACACTCCAGCCCCCAGATGGGTAAGTTTTAATGAAAAATGGCTACCACACAGACACACACACAAAAAACCAAGGCAGTATTTCTCCCCCCACACACACACATAAAATGCCAATTCTACAGACCTGGATAAGAACAACTTAAAGTAAATTCCACACAATTAACTCAAAAGTGTATTTAAAGAACTAAAAGTGAACATGGATAAATTCATTAATGACATCCTGAATGAATACAGAGGACACAAATAAATGCTGGAGTGAATTCCAAGAGAACATGAACAAACAGTTACATGAAATGAGGAAACTAAGCATGGGTATAAAATTGGAATTTAATAAAGAGATAGAATTCCTACACAGAAGCAAAACTGAAATGAAGCCTGAAATGAAAAGTACAAGTCAAATAAAAAAGCTCTATAGAAAGCTTCACCAATAGAATGATTGAAAGGAAGACAAGGTAGAGGAACTGGATCAGTTGGTCAAAACCAATGAAACATTCAAAAGAACTTATGAGCAGAACATGAGAGATATTTAGGATACCATAAACACATGAAATGATCTGATAATGGCCATAAAGGAATGTTTTCAATATACTTATATATTTTGATGAAAATATTTTGATAGAATAGAATATTCTTTGATAAAAATTAAAGAAACCTTTCAAAGTTTAGGAAAAGAAATGTCCATCCAGGTACAAGAGGCATATAGAATATCAAATAGACAGGACCAGAAAAGGAATTCCCCTTGTCATAGTATAGTCAAAATGCAAAATACACAGAACAAAGAAAGTTCTGAAAGCTACTAGAGAAAAGCATTGAGCTACCTATAAAGGCAGGCCCATCAAAATAACAGCCAGTTTGTAGGGAAACTCTAAAGCTAAAGGGATTTGTATTGAAAGACAACAGCCCCCAACCCAAACTACTATACATAGCAAAATTATCCCTCACAATAGGAGAAAGAAAAACACTCTATGATAAAAACAGGCTAAAGGAATTTATAAGCTCTAAGCCAGCACTATAGAGGATACTGGTTGGAGTCAAAGTGAAAGATAAATACATTCATGAAAAAAGTGGAAGGAAAATTAGCAATAAATGCTAGAATAATTATTAAACAGATGAAGACTAAGAAAATACCAAATACTACAAAATCATCAATATGACAGGAATTAACTCACAGTGTTTAATAATAATTCTTAATATTAATGCTCTCAATGCTCCCAAACAAAAGACAGACTAACAGACTAGATCAGAAACAAGATCCATTCTTTTGCTGTTGTCAAGAAGCTTCACCAACAAACACTCTCTTTGGGGGTAAGGATGAAAGATATTCCAAAATGAAAGATATTCCAAGCAAATGAGACCAGAAAATGAGCAGGAATTGCTATGCTAATTTCTAACAAAATAGACTTCACACCAACCAACATGCACACATTTCTCCACAATTGCTAGCTTAGATGAGCACAGGTTGAACCCAATCATCACCTACATTTGTTTTACTCACAAACTAAAATGATATAAATGTTATTTAATAAGTTATTAGAAATATTATATTATTTTCCATTTTTCTCTTGGTTACATATTTGTTATCTGGTCTCATGTTGAAAACTTTGTCAACCTTTGGATCAGCTGATCTTTAAAATACTCTGCCCTTAAGAAAAGTTTCCTGGAAAATACATAGCAATAAGCTTCAGTAAACCCTCAAAATATTGAAACACAGACCAAGTTTAACCTTTCCTTGAATTTTTGGTAATTTACATTTTTTTAATTTTAGACATTAATGGTTTAGAACTTCATGGAAGTTGGAACACTTCTTTCTTCCTCTCTCTCTCTCTCTTTCTTTATAAATAATAGTTTGTTTCAGATTTTTAAGACAAGTGTATGATACTTAAAACACTAAGTTTTGTCTTCTACTTAAGCTTTCTGAATAAAATTTTCATAGAGTTTAGTGAGTTATTTAATTTCATCTGACTATATTTGTACTGAGTTTTTAAATATTTGACTTTCTCTGAGCTTTCAATCAAACCCTCAGTGCTTCAGAATATATATAGGTTCTTTTCTATGCATAATTAGGCAGGCAAAATGTTCAGCTGAGAAGTCCTCTAAAATAAATGTGGGATATGAGAGAGTTTTTAATCTCTAAGCTTCATTTTATTCATTATTACCGTGAGGCTACTAGCTAAAATTATTTTAAGTGCTTTTTTGTGGTGTTAGAAATTGAAACCAGGGCTTCATACACACTAGACAAGGGCTCTACCACTGAACTATACCCCAGACCTATAATGGCAGTTAAACAAAAGCATTTATCAATGCTTTTGTAAACGTTTGTTATTCTTACTGTTTGTTGGAGCCTTTCTTTAGCTCTTTTCCCATACTTTTGGCTGTGGGGCAATATGAACCAGTAGCCTCAAGGGCTTCTAGAACAGCATGGATGTTTCTTCTACTCCAAACATTCCTGACAGGATTGTGATTGGCTAGGGTGAGTCTCCTTGGGTCTCCCATTCAGAAACTCATGCTCCCTGCATCTCATGAGAGACTGTCAGCCACCAGAGCCTTGCTCCTACCTGCAGCCAGGGGAAAGGAAAAGGAAAGCCTGGGGGAATAAGCTCCTATGAAAAATACAGCCAGCAGTGAACCTGAAGAAAGCTTTCTGTCTCATTTCCCAAATACTTTATCCTTCTCTCATTTGATGGGCAGCTCCATCTGAAAGGATGTAAGGATGTAAGACATTTTCCTTGAACTTTCCTCAGTGCTGGCATGATGGTAGTGGGTTACGGGGATGCCTCTATTCTGAAGCTCTTCTGCAGGAGTTAGTGTGAATACTAAACATGGTTTCGCAAACTCCATTATCAAGTGTGCAATCATTCAATTATACAACATACCAATAATAAAGAGACAAAAATGTAAATCTAGCTAAATATATGTCTGTGAGGTCATAGAAGAAAAAATACCAGGAAACTGAGAAGAAATATCCAGAAATAGCTGTGTATTATTGTAATTCCAGCACAGAGGAGATCGAAGACAAGATCTCTTGGGCTTACTGGTCAGTTAGTCTTACTGAAGAATGGAGTGTTCCAGATTCAGTGAGAGCACCATCAGCTGGCGACCAAGCACTCAAAACATATGTTTGTGGAGGACATCTGATTTAAGCCACTACAATGACAGACATGCCAACTGGGCATGTGCTTACTTCATCCTCTTCTCAGGCATATCTGTTCCCTGTCACAGGGCAACTCTCTCCTAGGCAGCAGGTAGTCACGTGGCTGCTCAGTACATGAATCCTTTCTCCTTTACCACCTGGCAAGATTTGAGCATGGAAGAAATGTACTCACCCTGAGGACATTAAAAAGAAAATAAGATAGCCCACTTCAAATGAAATTACTGGAAAGAAATTTAAAGCTTGTCATATTGAAGGTTGAGACAAATCTGGTGCTACTGAATATGTTCTACTGTAACTCCAGAACGAATCAAGAGAAACCTTCTTCCTCCAAGCAAGCTTTTGGAATTGAAGATACCAGTTTTTCTGTGAGGCAAATGAACCTCAGAAGGTTATCTTCCCTGAATCCTTATCTCTGAACAAATTATAAAGGGTGAGGGACTTTGACCATTTGGATCCTAAATTTTTCTTAAATTTCCTATGCTCTTATCCAAGGCAGTCGAAGGCAGGAAAAGGAGGGTAACAGAGAAATCACACCTATTAGAGCCCAAAGAAATGAGCCAGGAAACCCAGAGGGATCAGGATTCGACACTTCCTATTCTTTAGAATGCCAAGGTGTATCCTGCTGACCCCACGTGCTCTTTCTGGGACTTCAAGCTCTATTTGAGAACCTTTTCCTGTGGATCCATCTCTACACCGAAAGGCAGATACAGATCTTACATTAAGCCTCTCACACTGTTAGTGGAATTTTAGGGCTAAAGAACTGGCTCCAGGAGTCTCAACACATTCAGCTCGGGCATTTTCCCTCCACATCTATTAAACACACAAGTAATAGTGAAAATCAGAGAAAGATTTAATCAGTGGCGCATATAGGGAAGAAAAAAAAATAAAAAGTGCAGTGATTCCCCAGGTCTACCTGTGAGTACTAACATGAGCTTTGGATTTTTAACAGAGGAAGAGGCAAGAAGTATGCATAATTAAATAGCTTTCATCAAAGTGGGGTCCAGCTGCTCATCTCAGTGCCGGTCCTGTGAGGAGGTTGAAGAGGTCATTGACTTCCTCAGTTGAGGGGATCAGTTTGGTTCCTAGAAGTTGTTTATTTCTGCCATCATAGATAATTGACCTCATTTGGGAAGCTGTTCTGTGAGGCTTTGCTATTCTTGGAATCCAAGGTATCTGCAGGTTTTGGAGAATGACTCTCATATTTGTACCTTCATTCTTGATAGGGAATGAGATAGGTTACATATTACCAGAGTTTAGATAGACTCTACTTGAGTGATTAACAGGTCTATGCAGAGTCAAGGAGTTGACTGAAAATGAAAGACTTAAAAGTCCTGAAAATAATGACACTCTAGTAGTAACAAGCATGCTTAGCATCCACCAGTTGGCTTCTAATTCCATTTTAGTTATTTCAGGCTCTATGGAAAATTGACAGGAAACATTACAAGATGAGCCTGTAACTTTTTAAGTGTCAAAAGTATGAATACTTAGACAACACACATGTACATACATTTATGAACACAATGGTGGGGTATACATTTTTTCTCTAATTTTGCCCTGAGGGCTGACTCTCAGGAGAAAGGCTAGTCTTTCCCTGACGGAGTTGGAAAAGAATATCATAGACATTTACAATATGACTTTCATAATACTCTATCCTGAAGGATGCCCCAGAGCTGAAGTTCAACCTGAGACCAAGTAAGTTTCCTTCTTATAGGAAATGTGTTTGCAGTAATAGATGCTCATGGAATCATCTTTCCTTTCTGTCAATCTATTCCTGAAAATTGAGCCATCCTCTAGGAGAACACTGGCCAGGAGGAAGGAGCAGATACATAAATCAAATAAGACACAGAAGAAGCAGCCCTTGAGATAATGAGGGCCTCATAAATGAGGGCTGATGGAAAGGTCACCATGGCAACTACTCCACCAAATGTTCAGTGAGAAGCGAGATGGATTTATGGCTTTCATTGAGGTGTAGACTAACATTTCATAAGGGGATCTCTATTAATGGGTCTAGATCAAGCAACCATGAGTTCTGTGTGGTAGCACTATTCAGTGTGGGCCCGCTCTCATATTTGTGGGTGGGGTCAGTCAGGTAGGCTGTATGTTGCTGTCCTAGAGGAGGTGGTTATCAGGTGTTAGCGATAGAAAGCATATATATGGACTTGACCACATTGAGGAACTAGGAAGAGGTAAAGAAATAAAAACTTGGTTGAGAGTGAGTGACTGAGCCCTGCTTCTCATATAAGAAAAATATTCTTATCTTTGAATACAGTGAAATCTGTATTCAAAATGCATGCTTAAGCAGGATAAATTGTAGGGATGCTCTAAATGAGGAGATGGAAAAATGTTGTGAGAACTCCCAATAGACAAAACAAAATAAGGCAGCATTTGGTGATCACACAAAATATAAATTAATATTCAAGAGTCCAGACTAATAAAAATAAATGATCAAGCAGATTCATCTTCAAAATCAGATAAATCTCCTGTACATAAGATTTCCAAATAACTTATGTACACTCCTTAAGTGTAGACTATACAGTGACTTTCTTCTAAATAGTACAATACACTGGCATTGCAGATGTTGTTTACCTTACAGTCTCTCAGCTATTCTTTCTCCTGTGCATAATTTCCAGGAGAAAAAGAGTCTCTTCACAATGCACAAAACTGACTGCCTCAGCCAGAAGACCAAGGTCAACTTATCAATGACACATTGATAATACTGGTTTTTTATATTATGTGATGAAAAAGATACTTTAACTCTCTGATCTTTCCCCACAATTTTAAACCCAGTCTAACCAGGAGGAAAACATCTGAGAAATTCAGTGGAATGACAACTTCCTAAATACCTGCCTCATCCCCTTCCAAACAATCAGTTTTTAATAACAAGGCAGAGAAACTCTTGTAGCTGAAAGGAGTCCCAATGATGAAAGGGAGGGGTCCTGGATGGGATCCCAGAACAGAGGAAGGGCACAGTAAGAATCTAAAGAGGGCTGGATAGATGGCTCAGCAGTTAAGGCACTTGCCTCTAGTGCCTAAGGCCCCAGGTTCAATTCCCCAGGACCCACATATGCCAGACCCACAAGATGGTGGCCCTGGTGCGCTCTCTCTCTCTCTCTATCTATCTATCTATCTATCTAGCTCTCTCTCTATCTCTCTGCTTGAAAATGAATAAATAAAAAAAATTTAAAAAAAGAATCTAAAGAAATATGAAAACCCATGAACAAACAAATAATAATAAATAACAATACATCAATTCTAGCTCATTAGAATGCTACAAGTGTGTGACAGTAATCCAGATAATACTAGAAAAAAAGTAGGTGCAAGGTAGGTTGAAATTTCCTATACTATATCAGTTCTGTAAATCTAAAACTACTTTAAAATATACTGTTTAGAGAGTCAAACGCTGCATATTTTCCTTCATATGTGATTCCTAACCAGATTAACCATAAATTCCATGCAAACCAGGAAGAAGTGTGAAAGAGGGGTGAGGAATGGGGGCGGGGAGGGAAGGGATGACTTAAGCGCGAAGCTAAACCAAAAATGATTCGAAATCATAAATCCTCACTTGCAGACTATAACCTATTGAGCAAGTAGTGGGCGTCATCTGGCAAGAGGGGCAGTGAATAGAAGAGAAGAGAGTCTAGGCCTGTGAAAAATTATCAGTCCTGCAACTCCTGGACCCAGTCACTGGCTCCTTCCCTCACTGAGATGTTGACCAAAGTGACCCATGAGGTCCCAAAAACAAGATAGGATTCTGTCAAAGCCGTTGAATACCCACCCCAGGCCTGAGGTAAGATCCTTTTGCTGAAGAAACCACAGAAAACCATCTATTAGCATCGAAAGACCCTGCTGAGGTCCAGAATGGTAACTAGCCCCCAGATGGTAGTTAGTGCAGTGCTGGAAGGGACTGCATAAACTGCCAGGGGAAACTAGTCAACAATAGTTGGAGTAAACAGAGTCCACTGACATGAAACATAATCTGCCGCCATTAGTAGGCTGTACACACTTCCTACTCTGAGAGAACAGCAAACCAAGACAAACACTTTTGCAATGGAGGAGCCAAAGCCTGGGGGAGGCAATCAACAGCTTTTAATTTGGCCAAGTAATCCACTCAGTGACAAGGAGCCCTTGACTGGAATTAGGGACTCAGGGCGAAATGCATTGGGCACCAAAATCTTGGTACCCCAAAGAGAAATTCACTTTACAAGTGATTTACAAAGAGGGTTCTCACAATAGAATCTAGCCAATTCAGAAATGTGTATCTCAGTTAACCTATACTGATCTCACTCTCCAATGGAGATTCTGTTTGTATTTTTCAGAAAGCAGTGAGAGAGCTGTGGTCATTCCAACCCTACCAATGAGGCATAGACCAATAGCTGACTTCCTGGCAAGAGATGAGCCACCCCAGACCTACCATGAAGGATCCACATGGAACCCCGCAGAGAGTAATGGGATAAGCAAGAGACCCATAACCACAGCCAATCAGCCAACCCAGGATAAGTCAGCAAGACAGACACCATCGATTTTCAACACAACCTAAAGCAGAAGTACAGAGACCCCCTAAGACCCCAACAATAAAGCAGCCTTAATACTCACCCACCATGACTCAGAGAACTGAGCGGAAGAGGGGGCGGAAAGATTGTAAGAGCCATGGTGGAGGAGAATATCCAGAGACATCGTCCCCCTCAGTAACAACATACAAAGGGGGTGGAACCGGGTTGACTCCTAGGCTATCCGTAACCCCTACCCCATGGACTGATCCAGACTGCCCACAGAGAAGGATACCCAGCTGATTGGGGACAGGGAAGAGGGAAATCTGAGAACTGAGGACACCAACACAATATTTGCTCATTCAGTGTATGTAAATATGGATAATAAAGATATATTTCATAAAAAATAAAATATACTGTTTAGTAAATAAAATTTGTGTCATTCCCTCAAAACTCTAATGAAGCTGGGTGTGGTGGCACAGGCCTTTAATCCCAACACTCAGGAGGCAGAAGTAGGAGGATCTCCATGAGTTTGAGGCCACCCTGAGACTACAAAGTGAATTCCAGGTCAGCCTGGGCTACAGTGAGACCCTACCTTGGGGAGAAAAAAAAAATACCCTAATGAATGACTCTGTATAAGATTCTTCTTCCTTCAAATGCTCCAAGGGGCATTCCAAATCCTCATCTCCAGTCTGTTTCCACATGTCTACAACACACTAGCCTCCATCCCTCCATGGATATTACAATTCCTTGCCTACTGCATCCTCAGGATACATACATTGTCCAGCCACAATCTCCCTTCAACCTCTGAGGTAGACAAGCTTTTATCAGTGCAATCAAGGTGGACAGAGGTTAAGTCATGAGCCCAATTTTACAGGACTGGGTACAAGTCCTTTCTCCTGGAATCAACATTGCCCACCTGTCCCTCTTTGCCAAGTTTATAGATGTTCTAACAGCACTTTCTTCTCATCTCAGTATGCCCTTTTTAAAACCCGATATTATTACCAGTTGTTTAAAAAATACTTAAGGATGGTTTGCCTTTCTCAAATAGCATCTGCTTTGACTATCACTCCTTTTCCTCACATACATCACACAGCTGATCCCACTGCAGAGAAAAGCCCAGTGAACTCACTGCCAAGTGGTTGCCTGTGCAGCTTCTCTACTGCTGCCGGAGCTCATTTCCTCAGCCTTCTGGTCTGCACAAAAGTGGCAATGGCATTGCAGATGTTGTTTACTTTAGAGTCTCTCAGCTATTCTTTCTCCTATGCATAATTTCCATTTGCTTTCTGAAGAAAAGTCCACAGTGAAATGAAGCAAGTCGTTTAAGCTAATATTCTCAGCTAGGGTACTCCAGATTTTATTGTCAGTCATAAAAGTATGAATTATATATTGTCCCTTATTCCCTCAAGAAGCTATAAAATATAAATGGAATTATAATTAAACCTGGGCAAGATTCTTAACAAGCTCAAAACCTCCTTTTCCTGCCCTGCAAAACCTATTGCATCTTGGATGAAACTTGAAATACTCTTAACTGGCTGTAAATCCAATTATTTCTACACTATGGTCTGCTCTGTGATATTTTTCTTATTGTTTCACTTCATGAAAACTATTCTCCCCACTGTGCTCTGGTTCCTCTAATGGAGTTCAAACAAGTCAATAAAATTAAATAATATTCATATCTAGGAGTAAGATATTAAAAATCAAGATTAAACTCACAATTTTTCAGGTTACCATGATTACAAGCAGGTGATATAAAGTCTGTTTGTAGAACAAATCATCATCTTAAATCTCAAATTAGCACAAATGCCAGTCTATCCTAAACTCCTAGCATTCCACACTTACTAATACTCTGGAAACAGATTTCTAGAGTTTATTTACAAAGAAGGCCCAGTACATGTGTAAATATCAGCCTAGAATTATAGAAAATGGTTTCAAAAGGTTAAGCAATTCACCATCAACATCAGCAAATATAACTGCTAGTATGAGCGAAAATCAAGGCAAAATATGGGTTCTTGAACTATGTGGTTTCATAAGACTTAACAATGAAAGATTTAAAGTTACTATTTATAACAAACCTCAGTTTACCAGAATCTGAAACCTTTAAATAATCATAGACCTATGGCAACTAAACTATTCTTAAAGAAAAGGATTTCAAAAGTAAATGTTGAAATAAAAATAGGTCTTAACTCCTCCTAAATTAGCCATATATTCTCATTAACAAGAATTACTTTTCCAATTAGTTTCACCTCTAGCTATTAACAAAAATGAATTCCTTTCGAGTAAGATGGTTAATTTCATGATTCAACTTGATTGCCCTATGAAGTGCCTAGAAAGCTGGTAGATTATATTTCTGAGTGTGTCTGTGAGAATGTTTCAAAACATTTTCATTGGTGAACTGAGGAAAGAAGAATTGCTCTCATCAAAGTAGCTAACCATCAACTAAATGAGACCCAAAGATCAGAAAGGAACAGAAAGGTGTTGGCAGGAGACACTCCTGAGCTCAGCTCCCATTATCTCTTCCTTTACAATTGAACTATAAGGGTTCCTTGGTTCTCAGAACTTCAGACTTGAACTTAAACCATAGTGGGAGTTTTCTTGGGCCTTTAATTTATAGAAAACATATTATTGGGGGCTGGAGAGATCACTCAGTGGTTAAGGTGCTTGCCTGAAAAGCCTAATGACCCCCAGTTCGATTACCCAGTATCCACGTTAAGCCAGATGCACATAGTGGTGCATATGTCTGGAGCTGGTTTACAGTAGTTTGAGTCCCTGGTGCACCCATTCTCTCTGTATGTCTCTCTTCTATCTCTCATTTGCTTGAAAATAAATAAATAAAATATATTTAAATGAAAGCATATTATCGGACATTTTTGTTTCTCAATAATTTTATGATTTATTCCCTCATTGTGATTTTCCCACCTACTTCTATGTCTGTATATTTACCTTATCTTTGATTACCTATCCCCCTATCTACATCATCTATCTCTCTGTCCACCTATCTAAATCCTATTTGTTCTATCTTTCTGGAGAATACTAAAACAAACCATAGGAGCAAATGTGTCTTTGATAATGAATGATTACCTTTCTAGAGAAATTTATGAGATGCTTTTTCAGTTAGGTTTAAGTGACAACAGCCTCAATACATACTACTTAAACAATAAAGCGAAATTATTTGTTCATATTCTTTAAAAGTCTGGAAGTAAATATGTGGCTTCAGGTAAGAACTCACCCAGGTGACCCTGGACTTCTTTTTTTCCTGACATGCTCTCTCCTACATCAGGTCTTCCCTCAATCAGGGCACAGCAATCCTTGGGCTGCTCTAGGGACTTCATGGCTGCTCATGGAAGGCTGCAGCAACTTGGAGCCTCATGTCCTCACACATCACCCAGACAAGAAAGTCCCTTCCCGAAAGATGGAGAAGTCCCATTTTATCCTAAGGCTTATCACATCTCTATGATTAGTATTGGATCACATACCCATCTCTGAGCCAATCCTCGTGGACAGAGGAACAATATATGGGGAGCTAGCCTTAGAACTGGATCCAGATTGAAGGAAAAGTGGCATGAGAATTAATGTTGAGAAGACAACAAATGCCAAGAAACAGAAGAAAATCTCAAATTTTCAAAATCATAAAGCACAGTGAGGCCAGAAGGCAGGAAATAGAGCAGAATTTTAACCTAAATCATTGGCTATCTCCCATCTGTAGCAGAGTAAGCCAACCAAGTATGTTTGATTAATTTTTCCCCACCACTGGGTAATTTAAAGTCACCTGGATGTCAAGGATTGAGTCAATAACTAAAACTAAACCAAACTTCAAAGCACCCATAGGAAAATAACGTTCAGTGGCATGTCAAGAGCAACTTTGGAAGTAGAAAATCTAGACTCCCTCTGAGCTACATTTTCAACAATTACCACCACCCCTGATGTGGAAGTGTTACTGATATAATACAAATAATTAGAGTTTTAATTATACAATCATGTGCCACTAACAATGGGGATACAGCCTGAAAAATGCAACCTTAGATGCTCTTGTCATTGTAGGAACATATATACAGCTTATATGACCTTAGGAGGTTTAGGTCATGACTCTTGATGCACTTAATATATACAGGCTGCATGGGGATGCTGCTGGTGTAACATGGCATACTACTTCTTAGAAAGCATTTTTATTAGAAAGAAAACAAGTTTATTTAGTGTCCCACAAAGAGATGAGTGGGCATGTTAGTAACAGAAGAACCACCTCAACATGTTTTAGTAAGTAGGAGTACAAAATAAAATAATAAATCAGTCACTTGGTTGTTTATTAACATAATCAAATGTTATGTAGCATACCTAGTTGTATATGCTTTATTCTTCTATGACTGGCAGCACTCTAGGAATGTGTGTAAGTTACTCTCCTCACTGCCATGAGAAAATACCCAACAAAAGCAAATTAAGGGGCTGGAAAGATTGCTCAGTGGTTAAGGCACTTGCCTGAAAAGTCTAAGTAGTTGGGTTTTATTCCCAATATTCATGCAAAGTAGTCAGATGCATAAAGTGGTGCATGTGTTCCGCTTGCCTCTTCCCACACAACTGGTTTTCCTATAACTATTTGGACCTTATCTGAATAGAAATATTCCTACTAATTATAGGAGGAATATATTAGACAGGGTTTCAAAATACCCCTCAAACTCAAGCTATCATGAAGTCAACTTCTTTATGCATTGAAGAGCACCTGCTAATCCGCTAATGATTGCTGTGGTGCATTTCCGGTAAGTGCTCTTGGATAACTTGTGAATTTATCACTTTTCTTATGTACCTCTCATAGTCAATACAATCTCTAGGGTAAAATAAATCTATGTCTTCTATATTGTTTATTTTTCATTATATTACGCACCACCTCTGTTTCAAAGGCATAGGCTGAGTTGAACATTTCATGATATAACTAAAATAGATTGCTCACTTCCCATGACATAAACTAAAGGTTATGACTTTAAGTAAGCATGGCATACTGACCTGTAGTTTGAAAAGTTCAATTTAAAACTAGTTTCTACATTTTAGTTACATATATTCCCTTCTTTGTTTTATACAAATACTGAACAAATACATACCAAATACTTAGAAAATAGCTTGGAGCTGCTTCCTTCTCACCATATCTGAATGAGATGCTTACTTTTCAGGTTGACAGTGTGGTTTGAATGTAGACCTCAAAGCTTCTATGTTGAAAACTTAATTCCCAAGGTAACAGTGTTGGGAAGGGAAGCAAATAAAAGATGACTGAGCTGGGTAATTCAGCCCTGAAGAATGGATTGATGTTCTGGTCAGTGCAGACTGCTTTGGAAGGTGAGTTCAGCCCTCTCTTGCTTTCTCTCATGCATGGTTTCCTGCCAGTCCACCTCTTGTCATAGCTTATGTAGTAAGAAGAGTCTTGTACAATGTGTGTGTTCTATAACCTCACATCTTTCAGCTTGAACTTTAAGAAATAAATCTCAGCTTTTTATAAGTTACTCTATCTTAGATGTTCCATTGATAGAAGCAGAATATGGATCTGTGATGATTCCGGGCATATTTTTCAAATTGTTCAATTACTATAAAAATATTCATAATCAAAATATGTGATATACTCTGCTCTACATGGTAGGTAGTAAAATATAAATACAATAGCAAATAATTATTTTTAAAACATCAATGTTGAAATATTTCCTGAACCCAGAGTCTGTTTTTCATAAAAAATGTCTTTTAAAGAGTTGGAATTTTTTAATTATTTGTTTATTTGTACATATGTATGTGGTAGAGAGGGTGCCAGGACCTCTTGCCACTGCAGATGCTTTCATCATTTTTTTGCCTCTGGCTGTATGTGGGTGGTTAGGAATTGAACCCTGACCTGCCAGTTTGGCAAGCAAGTGACTAACTGCTGAGGCACCTTCCCAGCCCATAAGAAGTTAGTTTTAAAGTTAAAAATGTGTTGTGGCATGCATCTGCAGTCCCAGCTTTTGAGGAAGACTGACGCAGTTCGATAACTTGAGCCCACAAGTTTGAGAAAAGCCTAGGAAACATATCTGGACCTTGTCTCAAAACAAAATCAATAATAAACAAGAAACAGAACAAAAACCAAGATCAGGCAAGTGATGTCCTATCCTGTCAGCATTTCTTAATGAATGTTTTCTGATAATATCCATGAAGAATATACATAAAATAACAATTCACAGTGCAAATATTTGAACACCAAATGTTCCCTAGAAAGATTCAGGGGCATATTTCCCAAATTGTTGAATTACTATAAAATAATCATAATCAGACATTTTACTTGTTCAAAAATAGGTTTTTTTTCAAAAATGGGTTTTTAATATCAAAAACAAAACTATTAAAATGCAAATAATGATAGAAGTCAGATAATAAATATTTATTTCCCACTGAACAAAAACTTTTAAATTGTCTAGCTGTGATTGGAAACAAGAAAGAGCATCATTAATGATTCAGAAATTGTGAAATTTCCTGGTAGGCAGATAGCTGATGGAAATAGAAAATAAGTATGAAGAAAAACGTACAGATAAAACATTGCCCAGTAAGCATTTAAAAATATGGTCACCCAACAATAACTGATAATTAAGATAAATCAAAACCATTAAGGAGTTGGCCCAAATTAGCAAACTTAGAGCAGGAAAAATGGCTCAGAATAGCTAATAAAAAATTAAATGTGTTTCAGATGACATATTTTGAAAGAATCAAGAGAATATTTTATCATAAAAATGTTATTCTCTGAAAATAGAACTACACAAGAGGAGCAAAGTGTTCCTAATCCTTCAAATACAGTAAAAATAAATGTTAATACAATAGTTAACTAATAGAATGAACATAAACAATAGTCAATCTAGTAGTAAAAGAAATCTAAAGTGTAGGGCAAGAAACAAAAACACACATAAAGTATGATGCCAATAAGTATCCTGTATATACCTGAGAAAGAGAATAGAATAGAAGGAAAGAATAAAGGAGAAAATAATAAAGGCATATTTCTAATGTGAAAACCCATGGAGGGCCAAGGAAATTAACTGCTTAAAGTATGCACTCACAACACGCCTCAACACTCATACAAACCTGCCCTAGAAAAAAAAAATGATGACATCTGTGTAAAAGAAAAACCTAAGTATTTATATTATCAGTATTAGTTGGATAGTAAATTTCTAATATCTACATGATACTGAATACCAGTAATAGTGTGGGGGGGGTGGTAGATTCCTCTGAATTGGAATATTACCTCCTGAAGAGAGGAAAGGCTCAGGGATTTTAGGAAGTCAAATCTGGGAGAACAAACTTAAAAGAGCATATCAACACTCCTCAGAGTTACTAAGAAAGATTAATGGCAGACTTTGACCAATGTTAGTTAGGAACTGAAACATTCCTTTTTGCATGGAGAAAGTTTAGGAGACTCAGGAAGTCAAGACGTCTGGGAAAAAGTTGCAAGGCCCTACCCTAAGGTGATTCCAAAGAAGGTTAATTAAGATGGAAAAGTACACCTAATGTGCATAACAACATCCCTTAAACTGGTGCCCTAGACAGAATAAAACAAAACAAGGAGAAAATGAGTGAGTGTTGGCATTTTTTTCCCTCTGCTTCCTGTGCACTATGATGTGTCTTCCCCGCCATGATGACTGAAATGTCTGAAACTATGAACCAAAATTAATGTTTCCTCTTTTAAGTTTTGTTATTGAGTATTTTATAATAGCAATAAAATATCTTCTCTCTCAGGGACTACAGCAGAAGAGGTGGTAAAAAGAATGTAAGATTCAAAAGATGGGAGGAGTGCTTTGGAATGTTGTCTTCCAGACACAGAGGAGTCCTTGAAATTATGACCTCCCAGAGGCTATTGTTACACAAGACCTGCATAATACTGGGGCTATGATCAGGTCGTCATGGATGATGAAAAAAGCAAAAAGTCAACAATATAGGCAAGAGAGTAGAAGGAAAAAGGAGGGTTTCAGTGGAGGGGGTGAGGGAAGGATGACAAAGAACTTTAGTAGGTGGGAATTATGTAATTTTTTAAGTTTTTATTTTTAAAATAAAATGAACAGTAGCCTCTGTCTATTATTTATCTATCTTTTCTATCCATCTGTCCTCTGTCTACTGATTTCCAAAGATCAAATTGTGACAGGGTCAGATGTCTGCAGAGACAACCCCTCCCCTTGAGTGGGAGGTGTCTAGCTAGAGCTACCACCTAGGGACTAAAACTGATTGGTCAGATATGAACCAATCAGCTGTCTCTCTGACTCACCTGGGGAAAACTTAAATTAACTTCACTAGAAAAAACCCGGCCTCTTCCCCCACATGGCAAGTGAGCAGAAAGACTGCTGAATTTCCAGGCCTTAGGAAGGTAAGTCCTACGCCACCCCAGGTAATGGCTAGGGTAGGGGCAGCTCCAGACTTTTTCCCTCATGAGCCTCTCTTTCTCATGATGGGAACTCTCTATTATCTTTTCTTCTTATATTATGAACCTCACAGACCACATGGTGGCTGGGAGGCTTTCCTATCCAACTGCATTTTCCCTTAACTAATTAATCTAGAATAAATGTGTAATAAAACTTATTTCTGTCCCTGTGTATAATTCTTTTGCATTAGAGGACACGAACTTGGGGGCAAATTCAACAGCAAAAACCAAATATAACTGTGCCAAGGTTTCCCCGTAACATATTTAGACCAAGGTCTAAATCATTTTTAATTTCCACATTTATTCTAATTTTAAACCTTAAGAGAATAAAAATGTTTTCTTTTTGATCCTCTCACTGGATGAAACAAGGCTGATCTTTTGGTCCTTGGGCGGGGGAGCCCTAAGGTAAGGGATATCTCACTACGGGCTGGGTGACCTGGGACATCCAGGCACTATGCTCTGCATTCGCTGGCAGGAGTAAGGCAGGGAGCTACCCTGAAACACAGCCGCTGCAGACACTTGGACTGAGCTAACCCAGACTTTAGGCTAATGGCACCCAGCTCCCTGGGCTTTATGCTCAGACTCTTTGCAGCCAAACTCAAGGCCACATGGCTGCTAGGAAACCCCAGGAGGGTGGAGATCTAAATTCAAAAATGGTGGAGCCATTTTTGGTGTTTTTATAATTCTTTAGTTCAATTTTCATAGCTTTTGGAAACATATATATATATATATATATATATATATATATATATATATATATATATATATATATATATATATATATATATATATATAAAGCACAGGCAACTTGAGAGCCACAAAACCAGTTAGAGGACCCCCTGGGGGTGCTAACAGCCTTTGTTTCAAAGAGACCTGCAGCTGGACTGGGTTGTTCACTAAAACCTGAGGCTGAGGACAAAGGACTTGCCAGAGGGCAAGGCTTCCCCCACTGGGGTGCTAACAGCTTTTTCTTTCAAAAAGACCAGAAATTGATTTTCGCTTTTTCACTAGAATTTTAGGGTTTTTTTTTTTTTGCCCGTTTTAGATATTATTGTTTTATTGCCCTTTTGCCTAAATACAGACTAATAAAATTATTTTCTCTTCCAACCTGCCAGCAAAAGGTATGTTTGCATACCTCCATAAGGTGTGGCTGAGGCCCCTCCCCCCAGCTCCACTGGTCACTGTGACCAGCCTGCCAGTTTTTTTTTTTTTTTTTTTTTTGGTGGCTTTAGAGGGCAAATAGCTTGCAGGCATGCTCAGATACATGGGAACTTTTAAGTTCCTAATAAATAAGAAAAAAATAGATACAAAAACGGCTTAAGGTTAAATTCAGTTAATTTGAATTCTAGTCACTTTGTGAAGTTTTTTTTTTCTATAAAACTGTGACAGTCAGATGTGTGTAGGGACCACTCCTCCCCTTCCAGCCCCTCCCCTTGAATGGGAGGTGTCTAGTTAGAGCTACAACCTAGGTGCTAAAACTGATTGGTCAGATATGAACCAATCAGCTGTCCCTCTAACTCATCTGGGGAGGACTTAAAACTAGCTTCCCTAGAGGAAGTAGCCCTCTTCCCCCACATGGCAATTGAGTAGAAGGACTGCTGACCCAGGCCTCAGTGAGGTAAGGCCTGTACCCCTACCCCAGCTGATGGCTAGGGTAGGGGGGGCAGGCTCCAGACCTTTTCTCTCATGAACCTCTCTTTCTCATAAAGGGAGCTTTCTATTATCTTTTCTT
>PVHP010015125.1:0-37903 GCA_004024765.1 Zapus hudsonius
GAAGGAAGGTGACAAAGGAAAAGGACATGGTGAGTAACAACTGCATCAGCTATTATCTCAAAGAATCACTCAGTCACGTGCCTTGTCCATCAGACTTAAAAACATATGATGTCTGTTTTCACAGTGTCATCAGTGTCCAGTGCTGAGCCTGACACACAGAGGGTACCCAATGACTGATACATAGTAGGTATACAAAAACTATTTTTTGAATAAATAGGTGAATAACTGAAAGATGCAATACATGAGGTAATAAAGCTGCATACAAGAGGCAACATGACAACTTTGAAATAAAGGGCCTAGAAATTAGTTCCTCCTCATCAAAGCTACTACTCCCAGAGCCCAGGAAGGAAAGATAACAAGAGAAGTGCCTAGTGCAGTGAGGATAAAGAATGCCTCTAACAAGCCAAAGGGCAGTAGAAATAGAAAAAGAGGCTACTAAGGTCAAAGCAAAGGCCATATTAATTTTCTAGTAAAAGAGGGAATTAAAATTTTAAGTTACCTTTAGGTAGAAACCAAAAAATTAATCTATCATCTCAATAGATATTCATATGCTTCATATTAAGAACTTTTGAATACCAAATGCTATACAAATGTGTACATTGTTGAGTTTTCACAATAATCCATCAGGTAGTATTATTATGTAATTTTAATGCATAAAGAATTTGAAGTTGGGGCTGGAGAAATGGCTCCATGATTAAAGGTTCTTGTTTGCCAAGTCTTTCAAGTGGAGTTTGTTTCCCCAACATCCAGTGAGACACAAAGTGGGGCATGTGTCTGTGACCCCTATGTGCTGACAGTAATGGGAGGTAGAGTCAGGAGAATCACCAAGCTCTGGGCCAGTCTTTCCAGTGACATGCAAAAAGGGGACCCTTTGGGGAGGGAGAGGATCAACACGCCAAGATCATTGTCTCACCTCCACAAGCATGTGGTTGCATGAACATGTCCATACACACCATACATACACACACATACACACACAAACACACACACACCATACATACACACAAATAAAGAAAAGAATTTGAAATACAAAGGGATGAAGTAACTTGCTCAAAATGATGCAGTAATAAATGACAGGGTAGGGTTCAAGTTCAGATCAGACAGACCTTAGAGCTAGAGCTCTTGATCACAGTAATTATCACAATTTATAAGATGTATTATAATTTTCAAACTGTTTTTGATGTCTGTTTTCAGACATTATCCCATTAGATTTGAGAGCAGGAGGAGCAGACATGATCAACTCTTCGTGTAGACCAGGATGCAATGAGGAATAGTAGGACTTGCCCAAGGTCATAGAATTTGAACTCAAATGTGGGTCAGATCATCGTACAAAACAGTCTTCCTGTGATGGTTAGAAGTGGCGCCAACAAAGTGACCTGAAAGCAGACAGAGGGAGGGACAAACAAAATAAAGACAAATGCTACCTGCCTTACAATTTATTGATGGCTTAAAGCCTAAGCTGCCATTGGCCAGGGGAATAGGGAGGCAGTGAAAGATTAAAATCTATGTAACTTGATTTGGTTGATTCTGATTATACTTAATTGTCTACATGCTCGACACCCCTCCCAACACACTATCCTGTGCCAACTGCTCTGCACAGGAATTAGCTCTGTGTTCATCATGCCTCCTGAGACCTACTTGTTCATCCCTAGCAGCCAGCCCGACTCTCCCCTGTATACGATACGCCTCTCTCTCATCCTAGTCTAGTATTGATGAAAACTGGCTGCAGAACCAATTCAGTTAATTTCCATGTGTGGTTCGAGTTGAGGATCCTATGAACACTGAGCATGGGTGTGACTGGGGGGAGATGAAAGGGTTGTAGTTGGAGACTAGAAATTGAGGAACGGTAAAAACAGATCATTGAAAATGATCATTGAAACGATCATTGAATGGTAAAAAGATCATTGAAAATGAAGAGTGAAACAGAATGAGCAGAGAGATGCAGAGATGAAAAACACAGAGAACATCTCTTGTGGATTGCTGATGGTTTGTGGGTTCACATCTCTCTGGGTGCATGGTGTTCTCCCAACAAACTAATTGGAGTTTGCTTTAACAATTGGCATCCCTAGGTTTTCTAAGTGAAGCTTCTATTGCTCTTGAGTATTGGAGCAAGGTTTCTGTTCACTGCCACCCTCACAGACTGAAACCCAGTTCTCAGTGTGATAGTATTAAGAGGCTGAGAGGTGATTAGGCATGAGGCCCCATGAACAGGGTTATTTTCCTCGTGAGAGACTCCGAGTGAGGACACAGCAAAGGAACCATCCATGACAAAGTGGGTGCTCCCTTGACTCCAAATCTGTTAGTGCATTGATCTTTGACTTCCCAGCCTCTAGGAGGATCAATCAGTTCTGTTAGTTATAAGCTATACAGTGTATGGTGTTTTGTTACAGAAATTTTAAGTCGACTAGGGCAGAAGACTGAAGCATGAAGAGTAGGACCACAGGAGACGTGTGGAGGTCACAGCTGAGATCACAGCCTTGAAATTAACAGGTAGAGTACAGAGAGAATTGGGCAATTACTTGGGTCATCTGTAGATATAATATGTGTTAAACTATGACAGGGTTCCGTAAGGTGGTATTCATTCACAAATAACATAAATCTAAATCTAACTGAAAGCGATTAGACATACCTTGTATTCCTTTTTTTGTATTTTTTAGTTACTGTGCCAGTAGCTTGGGGTTAATAATGGCTTCTTCCTGGGTGCTTTTCTCTAGGTTACCATTATAAGTCTAGAAATGAAGAGCCACCAGGGGGTAATGCTGCAGCCAACATTAACACAATGCTGTAAGCTTTGGAAGTATTTCCACTCAGAAGTAACATGATAGTGCCGTGAATTACAAAGCCCCTACCAGGCATCCATGTACTCTTGGGGCTTTGTATATGATAGCTGATCCCCACAATCATACCCAGAGGGAAGAATTTTATTCTCAATTTGCAAATCAGAAAACCCACGTTCAGTGAGCTTAAATGACCTGCTTAAGAACATTCAAGTGTCAGGGTTTGGATAAAGCTTTTGGGCTATAGCTTGCACACGCCTTGCTCTATAGTGATGTGTTCCTCCCTTCTTCATTTCCCTGCCTTCATCCATATAAATGAGAGGTAATCACTTCCATAAAAATATACATGATTAGGTCAAAGTAATGTCAAGTATTCAAAAATAAATTGAGAACTATGAAATAGAAGTATAGACTGACTTAATGAAGTCAAGTGTGAAAGCATCAGATCAATTCCATCCAATTTCTCTGGCAGAGGTGAGAAATGAGGCTATCACCAATTTTAATTTAATTCAATTTAATTATTTAACAAATTTAACAAATACTTATTGAATCCTTGTCTGTTCCATGCCAGTTACTGTGTTAGACATTGGAGATATGCATTGATAAGATATGGATAGAACTGATATTCATAATGAACTCTTGAACCAGAGGGGAGACGTGTTTATAAACCATCCCCAAACAGTTCCTTAAAGGTCCTGAAGAAGATGTGAGATGTGCTTAATTAAAATGTGTATAACATATCCATTTTTGCTCGGTGTGTGTGTGTGTGTGTGTGTGTGTGTGTGTGTGTGTGTTAAAACACCCAAAGCATCAGGAGAAGAGGTCGTAGGTCATGACTGAGGGGCTGGGACATTAAGGGTGGTAAGAATTTTTGAGATGGACATGGATATATGCAGGAAAAAACTCACCACTTATTCTCTCTGCTTCCACAATTCGTGTGTTTGGGGTTTTTGGAGCCGGTACCTTCTCCATTACATGCCCCCCCCCCTTAAATGCACAAAGACTGGAAGAGAGAGCCAAGCAGCACTGGGAGGGGTACAAGTCTAAGCATGCTGCTGCAGTTTCCTGTTTTGAACTCATGTCTAGCTCTTCTATGAGCAGATGTGTGTATGCATGTGTGTTTAAACTCACACTGCGATTATTTCTCCCTTTTGCTACTTGAATATGGCATACGACACCCATCATGACAGCATAATGTGATAAAGTAGCCATTATGTTATGGACTATGTTTGTTATTTTCTTTTTTTAAAATGTTTTTATTGGCTTAAAATTACATATATTAACACAACAATATGCTCAGTATCATAGGTTCTTAGATAAAGCCATTGAATCCATGATGACATTCCCTCTTATGCATTAGTTATTTTCCCCCCATGACTCTTACATTCTTTCCGCTCCCTCTTCTGCCAATTTCCCTGAGTCATAGTGGGTGGGTTTATATTTTGCATAGTTATTAGGTTTTTAAGAGTATGTAGATTTGTATTTTGGACAATTTTGGGCACCCTTGGTGCCTCTCTCCATTGTCCTTCCCCAGGTTATCTGCCTTGCTATGGGAGTAGCTCTTTTGCTCGCCATCTCACTTCCTTAGAGGTTGTGTTAGGGCTCTAAATGGTGAGTTTGAGGTGAAACATTTCCTGCTTGGGTGTCCCCAGTCAAATCATGTCCCTTTGGTGGAGTTCAGTTGTCCCTGGTTCACGTTGCTTTCTGAAAAATACAGAGTCTCCAGTGGAGAGTAAGATAATTATTGGTCAATTGAGACAGATATTGCTAGGTTGGTGAGTGTTTGGTGGGTGTAGCTTTTCTGAGGACCTAAGGTTAGTGAGGACTTTCCCATGTAGATGGGGTTCTTGGTCCCCATTCAGGGTTGCCTTGGGTCCTCTTACCAGACAGGGATTCCCTGCCTCTGAGAGGATCTCATAGCCAATTAGCCAGCTGTTGATTACCCACCTAGGTTGGGTGCCACTATTGCACAGATGGGCACTTCTTGACTTGCTTGTCTGTGCCATATAGCAGTGTGTTCTGCACACTCAGGCCATCGGTCAGTGTAACTTGAAGATGCCTCCTGTTCTCTCAGAATATCATTGGTCTGGTTCCCCTGGCAGCTCATGCAACACCTTCCGACATTACCCAGGCTTCCCATCTGGGAGCTGATTTAGTTTCTGATTCAGCAGTGTCTCTCGTTGTTGTGTGATATCAGTCTATAGAATCTTCAGCAATAGGGTCTTATCTTTTGCCTAAGCTGGGTATTCAAGGGCTGTGACAAAAGTTTGTCTTTTATTTAGGGACCATGTGGGTCACTCTGATCATCAGCTCATTATGGGAGGTAACTACTTACTGGGTCGGGGAGCCAAAGGTCAGCATCCTTTGTACCTTTGGTAGGCTTCCACATCCCCCATTCTTTGGGGCCCTATCTACCTCTGGAACTTTTTGTACAGAAGATACGATTCTATAGAGTCAGATTACTGTTAGTTAATGTTTGTGTACATCTCCCCCCTCTGTTGCTTCTAACCCCTGCCCCCATTTCCTTCTGTCCCCTTTCCTTTCCCCTGAATCACTAGTCATATTTACTTACAGTACAGTTTAACCTCATTAGGGGCCACAGATAAGGGAAAATATGTGGTGCTTGTCTCTCTGTTCTTGTGTGAGTTCACTAACTATGATCTGTTCCAAATCCATCCATTTTTCTTTGAATTTCATTATATCATTTTTCCTAATGCTGAGTAGAATTCCATGGTGTATATGTACCACATTTTTGATATCCATTCATCTAGCGATGGGCATTTAGGTTGGTTCCAATTCCTAGCTATTATGCATTAAGCCGCTATAAACATGGTTGTGCTTTCTCTGCATCTATTGAAATAACCATGTGGTTTTTGTGGCTGAGTTTATTAATGTGGTGGGTTATATTGATTGACTTCTGCATGTTGAGCCAACCCTGCATTCCTGGGATGCAGCCAACCTGATCAAGGTGGATAATAATTTGCATGTGTTGTCGGATTCAGTTTGTAAGGATTTTATTCAGAATTTTTGCATCTAAGTTCATCAGGGATATAGGTCTATAGTTTTCTTTTCTGGATTTATCTTTGTCTGGTTTTAGTACTATATAAGCATCATAGAAAGAGTTTGTAAGAACTCCATGTTCACCAATGCCATTAAAGAGCTTCAGAAGGAGTGGTTTCAATTCTACGATGAATGTTTGGTAGAATTCAGCTGAGAATCCATCAGGATCTGGACTTTTCCTTCTGGGGAGTTTTTAAATTACGTTTTCAATTTCAGTGGGTGTGATAGATTTATTTAGAAGATTTGTCTGCTCCTGATTTAGCTTTGGTAGATGATAACTGTCAGGAATTCATCCATTTCTTCCAGGTTTTCCAGCTTTGTGGAGTATATGTTTTGGAAGTAAGATCTGACAATTCTTTCAATTTCATTGGTGTCTGTTGTGATCTCACCATTTTCATTTCTAATTTTATTGATTAGGGCCCTCTCTTTTTTCTGTTTGGTTAGGTTGGCTAGGGGTTTATCAATCTTGTTTATCTTTTCAAAGAACCAGCTCTTTGTTTCATCATTTTTAAATTGTTTTTTTCTGTTTCTATTTCATTGATCTCTGCCCTGATCTTAATTATTTCTTTTCATCTTGAGTTCCTAGGGTTGGTTTGTTCCAATTTTTCCAGTGCCTTTAGCTGGTTGGTTAGGTTATTAATTTGGATTCTCTCTGTCTTTGTTATATAGGCATTCAGTGCTATAAATTTTCCTCTTTGGACAGCCTTCATTGTGTCTCATAGGTTTTGGCATGTTGTACTTTCATTCTTTTATCTCACAAAAATTTTCAATTTTTGTTTTAATTTCTTGAACTGCACATTCATTATTAAATAACGTATTGTTCAGTTGCTAATAGTTGGTGTATTTTCTGTTTTTCCTCCCATTGTTTATTTCCAGCTTCAGTGCATTGTGGTCTGATATGGTGCTGGGTGCTATCTCAATTTTCTTAAATTTATTTAGACAAGATTTGTGACCTAATATGTGATCTATTTTGGAGAAAGTTCCATGAGCTGCTGAGAAGAAAGTATATTCTGTAGAGTTGTGATGGAAAGTCCCATATATGTCTGTTAGGTCAAGTTGGTCTATGGTCTTGTTAAGTTCTATTATTTCCCTAATGATCTTCCGTCTGGTTGATCTGTCTATAGTTGATAGTGGTATATTAAAGTCTGCAACTATGATGGAATTGGAGTTTATTTTAGATTTGTTTTCCATTAATTTTTGCTTTACGAAATGTGGTGCATCTGTATGTGGTGCATATATGTTTATGATTGTGATATCTTCTTGTTGGCTCATTCCCTTGATGAGTAAGAGGTGGCCTTCTTTGTCCTTTTTAATTAATTTTAGTTTAACGTCTATTTTGACAGATATTAGAGTATCCTCTCCTGCTTTTTTAAAATTTCCATTTGCTTGGAATATCATTTTCCATCCTTTCACTCTGAGGAGGTTTTTATCTTTAGAGATGAGGTGAGTTTCTTAGAGGCAACAAGTGGAATAGTCCATCTTTCTGATCCATCCTGCTACCTGTGTCTTTTTATGGGAGAGGTGAGACCATTAATATTCAAAGTTATAACTGTGAGAGACATGACTCCATACCTGCCATGGTGATGGGTTTATAAGATATGGTGCCCCTTGTGTTTTGTCACCTCTAGGCTTGATTATCATGCCAACCTCTAGAGGGCTCTTGGGGTTGGTTGTTTGGCTCTTCTGTGTGGAATATTTCATGTAGAATTCTCTGTAGGTTTGATTTTTGTGTCCATGCAGTTGTAGAGTTGAATTTTATCATGGAATATTTTTCCTTCTTCCTTCCATTATTAGGGAAACTTTTGCAGGGTGCATTAGTTTGGGTTGAAAGCCATAGTGACTGAGACTTTGAATCACTCCATTCCAAGCCCTTCTTGCTTTCATGGTTTCCATGGAGAAGTCTTATGTGATTCTGATGGGTTTGACTTTATATGTGATTTGCTGTTTTGCCCTCACTGCTTTTAGAAACCTCTCTTTGCTTCCAATGTTTAGGGTTTTTACTATAATGTGTCTTGTGTTCTTCTTTGGTCCAGTCTGTTTGGTGATCTGTGTGCTTTCTGTACCTGAATGGGACTCTCTTTCACTAAAATGGGGAAGTTTTCTTCAATAATTTTGTTGAATATATTCTCTATGCCTTTTGTCTGACTTTCTTCCCCCTTCGGTAACCTCATGATCCGGAGATTTGGTCTCTTAAGGGTATCCAAAGATCTCTCATATTTTGTTCACATGCTTTTTTGAACTTTTTCAGACTTTTATTTCCCTATCATTCTCTTCTGTTTTATCTTCCACATCTGAGGATCTTATCGTCCCAATTATTGACTCTAGTGGTGAGGGATTCTAGAGAGGTTTTTATTATTTCCATTTGGTTCTTGTTTACTGATTCAGGTTTTTGAATTCCTTCTATCTTTATGTTGAATTGTGCTTTCATTTCAATGTTTGACTTACTGCTTCCTGATACTCATTCTTGTATTTGCTTATGTTTTTTTTCAGTTTGGTTAGCTGATTCCTGAGTTCTTCTGTTTGCTGGTTTGCCTTTAGTTCAGACACTGATTTACCTAAGTCCATCTGTTTTTCCTCAATTATATTAAGCCTGGTGGCAAAGCTTTTGAGTTGGCTCTGTACCATTGCTCGGTGACTTTCCATACTTGCTTCTATTTCCATCTTTAGCCTCTTCATTGGGTCCATATCACTTTTATCCAGACTTAGCATCATCTCATCATGTGCATGCATCTGTACTCCCTCTTTCATAGTATCACTGTTGACATTCCAATTGGGACTAGGTGGGTTTGGTGTGTGGCACTCAGCGGGTATGTTCTTCTTGCATTGTGCTCTGCCCATTGCAGATACACTTGGAGGCGTTGGGGGCATCCTTGTTTTGAATTCTCCTAAGCGGTGTGGGTGGGGTGTGTTTTGAATTTCACAGGAGATGTTTGTCACTCACTTTGTTTTTCTGGGACTATATGTGCCCTCAGATATGCAGCTGTCCTGACATAGTCCTGGCAGCTACTGGGTGGCGCAGGGCTCCTGGGGCCCACCTGAGGCCACCTGGTCCTACCAGGTGTTTGTGGGGTGGCACAGGGTCCCTGGTACCTGCCTGAACCAGCCTTTGCCCTCCTGGCAGTGTTGCGGGGTCTGGGTACACGACTGAACTCGTCTTGCCCTCCTGGCTATAGTGTGGGGTCCCTGGTATCTGCCTGAGCTGGCCTGTGCCCTCCTGGCAGTGGCACGGGGTCCCTGGTGCCCACCTGAGCCACATGTGCCCTCCCGGCAGTGGCATGGGGTCCGTGGTACCTGTCTGAACCAGCCTGGGCCCTCCTAGTAGTGGTATGGGGTCCCTGGTACCCACCTGAGCCACCTGTGTCCTCTTGGCTGTGGCATAGGGTCCCTGGTACCTGCCTGAACCGACCTGTGCCCTCCCAGCTGTGGCATGGGGTCCCTGGTACCTGTCTGAACCGGCCTGTGCTTTTCAGGCTGTGGTGTGGGGTCCCTGGTACCCGCCTGTACGGCCTGTGCCCTTCCGGATGTGATGCAGGGTCCCTGGTACCCACCTGGACCGGTCTGTGCCCTCCTGGCTGTGGTGCACAGTCCCTGGTACCCACCTTAACCAGCCTGTGCTCTCCTGGATATGGTGTTGGGTCCCTGGTACCTGCCTCGACTGGCCTCTGCCCTCCCAGCAGTGGCAGAGGTTCCCTGGTATCTGCCTGAGGCCTGGCCCTGCCTGGCAGCTGAGGTCCAGTCTGGAATGGGCTTCTGGGAACTGGGCTAGGTCTGTTTGCACAAGGAGCATGTCTGCCTGTGTGGGCGGGTGGATCTGGGAGACTAGTGGGCCCAAGGATCAGGTGCTGCATGGGAGGGAAAGTTTCTCAGGTGGCTAGGGCTGGAAGGAGACAATGGGCTATGGTGGGAGCTTGGGGTGGGGGAGGGGCAGCTCTCCGTTCCTCTGCAGAGCAAAGAGCAGCTGGGGAACCAGGTCTGGGCTGGTGCTGGAGCTGGAGGTTTGGGGTTGGCTGGTGTCTGGGGTCTGGGGTCTGGATCCCAGCTGGAAAATCAAAGCTTTATATATATATATATATATATATATATATAGAGAGAGAGAGAGAGAGAGAGAGAGACACCTGGTGAGGCTGCTACTCATCTGCCATCTTGCTCTGCCTGCTTGTTATTTTCTTTCCCCAACCAGTATTTTATTCAAAAGTATTACTTATGTAGGTGATGTAAGCATATAACATTAGTGATATGCTTATTGCTATTTAATTGCAGGACCTGAGGACCTCTTATAGGATTATGTATTTAGATAAGAAGTGGTGCTGGGGCTTGAACTCAGGCCCTCATGTGACATACTTTGAATTTTGATTTGATTTGATTTTTTTTTTTTTTTTGGTGCTAGGGATTGAACCCAGGATCTTGTGCATGATAGGAAAGAATTCAGCCAATCCAACTCATGGGTCATGTTGCAATTTATTGACATAAAATCGTAGTAAATTATTGGTTACCAAACCAAAGCCACAGGGATGTTAAATATCCATAGCCTCTAGTAGTTCCGTTTACCCTGAGTTTGACAGAAAAAAGTCACCAGGGAAACTTTTTCTTCCGATGCAGGATCATAAAGGAATAAAAACTTTAGTTGGTAAATGTAGGGAAGATCTGAGGCTACTTTGTGACCATCCAGTTCTTCTGAGAAGAGCTGATCATATTCACCGACTATAAAGTCATTTGGGCAATGTGCCAAAGGGGAAAGCAATACAGACAATATAGTTTGATTTTAGCACATTTCACTTCATTCACATGGTACTCACATCAATAAGAAGAGGTTTTTATAGTGCTATTGACAAAATCCTCTGTCTACCTGGGTTAACACTGTCAGTGGATAATACTGGATTTGTATTTTTTTTTATCACTAACCTGGATAATGCAATTACAAGCATTATCAGGTTTGCAGACAGCAGCAAGATGGAAGGACTTAACACCTCATAGCTCACACGCAAGGAGCACAGCGTAATCTTTTGAGTTAAGAAGCCTGAGAGCAGTTTCAAATCCTCTTTAATGACTTAACCATCTGTAGCTTATCATTAAAATGAGAAAGCACAGGGCACTACCTTCTGCAGGACTTGTTGAGTTGTAAGAATTACCTGAGTGATGTTTTGTTCCAACTCAACACCTCTGCGTTAGCTGACACAGATAGAGACAGTCCACCAT
This sequence comes from Zapus hudsonius, assembly GCA_004024765.1. NCBI lineage: Eukaryota > Metazoa > Chordata > Mammalia > Rodentia > Dipodidae > Zapus > Zapus hudsonius. The sequence goes on from PVHP010015125.1 coordinate 11,034, forward strand.
GAAACCGGCACTCACATTATTGGCTGTGCTTTTCTGTTTGCCTTCATCTATGAAGATCTCTCTATAACTCTTTTTTCTTTCATAGCACTTCTCTCTTTTCCACACACGGTCTCATTATGAAGCCCAAGCTGGCCTTGAACTCATGATCCTCCTTTCTTAGCCTCCTGAGTGCCGGGATTTTAAGAATGTGCTTCTGTTATGGGGAAACCTTGGCACGGTTATATTTGGTTTTTATCGTTGAATTTTCCCCCGGCGTTCATGTCCTCTAATGCAAAAGAATTATACATAGGGACAGAAATAAGTCTTATTACACATTTATTCTAGATTAATTAGTTAAGGTAAAAGTGAATTGGATAGGAAAGTCTCCCAGCCACTACGTGGTCTGTGAGGTTCATAATACAAGAAGAAAAGATAATAGAGAGCTCCCATCATGAGAAGGAGAGATTCATGAGGGGAAAAAGTCTAGAGCCTGCCCCCACCCCAGCCTGGAAATTCAAAGATCCTTATGCTGCCCTGCCATGTGGGGAAGAGGGAGGGTTTTCTTCTAGGGAAGTTAATTTAAGTTTTCCCCAGGTGAGTCTGAGAGATAGCTGATTGGTTCATATCTGACCAATTAGTTTTAGCCCCTAGGTTGTAGCTCTTGCTAAACAACTCCCACTCAAGGGGAGGGGTTGTGCCTGCAGACACCTGACCCTGTCACACTTCCACGCACCAGGTACTTTGCCTTAATTAGTAATTATATATTTGTTCATAAGAATGGGGACTGTGTCTTTATGTTCTCAGAATTCAATATACGAAAAGTGTTCAGAACTTTTTTGAAGAATAAATGGATTAAATTAACATTTATTTGCTCTTTTACAGAAATGCATAATTCAGCCCTTCATCAAGGGCTCCTGTTTGAACTTGAGCCTTTCAGTTTAGATCGATGTAGCTGTGTGCAGGAACTCCTTGTTTCTATGAGGGCTTCGTGAGACATGGGACACTTCTAGCATGTGACATAAGTGAAAGACAGTCACTTCATTGCTCACAGAGCTATTTTATCACCTTGAGGGTTGGCATCTTTAGGAGGGTACATATATTACAGACATGAATGTTCTCAAGAGAAGAGCTGTACCAGCCATAGACAAAGCATGCTCAAGGGGAAGTGTAGAAGAAGAATGTCACTAGGGGTACTTCAAAGGCTGTTTTCTGATTCTGAGATGCCTTTGGCTTTCATAGATATTAGCAGGGGAGTCTTGGGCCTTTTTCAAGTAGGTGGGTGGGACAGCCAATCAGCTGGGCATTCTCTTGAGTGGGTGACAGTATCTGAACGTACAAATGCATCAGGCCTGGGAAAACAGTCTACATTGCTATTGGGAAGATTTCTTTCTTTCTTTTTTTAAATATACCTTGCTAGCTCATTTGTTAGCAACCTTGATTCAAATAAAGCCATGCAACATTTTAACTGTACCTAATTGTCTTTGAAACTTCTAGTCAGAAAGATGTTCTGGCTGAAAGGCTCCACAAATCAAAGGAAAATCCATAGGATCCATACTCACGCCCAAAGAGTATGTAGCTTCCAAGCGTAAGTGTATCCTGTGAAGTTCTAGCAAGATATAGTTTGTGGCCGTCTCATTTCTGCATCTTAGGTGGATACAGAAGTGAGGTATAGAGGGAATATGCAAGAAATATTCATTGAACAATGTTGTATTTGACTTCACAACCATCAAAGGTCTGAGTACATGTAAGGTGAACACTCAAATTAAATTATTTTCATGGGAAAAAGAAAAATGAAAAGTGAATGACAAACTTAACAAGTCTCTCATGGCAAGGTTTTTGAATTAAAATAAATCATTTCCCATCTCTCTGTTCTTCACTGACAGCTTTCCTTGATTCACTGATGACTTACATGTTGTTTGACTCTGTTTTGCCTTGCCTTCCTTTTCCTTCTTTCTCCTTCCTCCCTTCTTTCTTCCCTTCCTCCCTCCCTTCCTTTCTTCTTTTTCTCTCTAGCAGCGTTAGTCTAATCTAAGTGTCACTGCACATCAAGACAGTAACCTGTAATAGCAGAAAGAGCCTTAAAACGTCAACAGGAAGTAGGAAAGCAAGAAGCTAGAGGCACACTTGCACCAAGACAAACATCTCTAGTGGTCACCTTGTCAGGGATTTTGCTCTTTTGGTAGCTGTCATTGACACCTGTACATTCAGAAAGCATTAAGGATATACTTATTAGATTAGCTGAGTGGTAAGTAGTGACACACTAGTTTAGTGAAAGGCCCATCAGAGTCTTTCTTTCTGAGTCTCTTCTATCTTCAGTCTGCCTGTCAATTAGCATCTGCTGGCACACGTATCTATCTTGACAGAAAACACGTTATGGGAAGGGTGGTGGACAGGGACCAGGACCGAGTTTGTTTGTAGGAGCTACAGCTTCTTTGTAGGCTTCTTCTCAGGTTGGGAAGGGACAGGGATCCAACTTCCAGCATCAATTGCTTGGAAGACCCACCTCCACAACAATCCCTGACTTTTGCAAAGTGGTCTGCAAAAATTTTCTTGAGTTTTGTCCTCCTGTATCAATGCTCTCTCTCTCTCTTTCTCTCTCTCTCTCTCTTTGAATCAGGTTCCTTTATATCTTCTTGGTTATGTCTGCAGGCTAGACAATCACTTTGGAAGAAGCAAGGTTGTAGAAGTCCATGCTGGGAGATTTGCCATCTGTGGATGTGGCCTGAAGAGGGAATCAGCCCTGAGGACCAGAAATTTGAACCTTCTGGAGTTCCAGAAGGACCAGAGGCTCTGCTTCCTTCCTTGTCTGCAAGATCACTGCCCTCCTGTTGGTCCTCTGTGGACTTGAGTCTGACAATCCTGCAGCTTCCAGTGGCTTCTCAGACAGAAACAGACTTTGTGTACACTGCTTATGAGTCTCTGTTAAGTTGGGATTTCCTTCTTCTGTGACTGTATTTTTCTGTCCTTATTTAGTTTGAATGCTGTATGAGATCAGGGATCGTCTCTGTTTTCACTTGTCAACAGATAATAACTAAGCATCTACCAAGTGTCAGTCACAAAAGAGGAAAATGAACATAATCCTACCATTTTCCTCATTTATTTACTTGGTCATTTGTCATTCATTCAGTCAATAAATATTTACCAGTACTTACTTTATGCTATTCATGATTGGAGGCAGTGTACAGATAGCCAACTTTCCCTACTATATCATATTTTATAAAGAGAATGATAATAAACAAATGCATGCCTTGTCATGTGTGAGAAGTGCTACAGAGAAAAATACTATATTTGAGCTCAAAAATAGAATAACTATATTTCCCATTCTGCCTGGAATGCTTTGGCTCTGATATCTGGGATAATTTATACCTTACCTGTCCTATAAAATGAAGCCCCTGCAGTTACACTAAAAGAAGTTTTTATGGTTGATCTGAAATGAAAATTTAACTGGGTATCCTGAGTTCTGTCTGGGAACTGTAGCGCCCAATGCCTGCCCCACCCACTTTGGAAATAGTTAATCTCTCTTATAAACTGTTACTCTATCCCCTTTGGGAAAACATCATGGTCCCCTGCAGCCTCACAGTTACATGGAGAGCGATTTTTATCATCTCTGATTGACAAAAGCACAGCGGAGTTATCAAACCTCACTGGTTGTATCACTTTATTTCCCCAAAATGTATCAGAGAACTAGTACCTGGTAGTGTGCCTGTATTTGTTTAACAGATACACAGGATATTTACATGAATTTGAGATAATAACACTTGGTAAATGGGCAAGTTCTTCAGGACTTTTACCTGAGAGAGAGCAGAATTATCTGCCATGTAAAGTCTATGTATCACAAAAGACTCAGTGGACGTCTAAGTGCTTCAGCCATCTTTCCCAGAATCCCTCACACCATAGTTAGGCTGGTCTTGCTCATGCTGCACAGACTCACAGTGAATGACTGAAACCCATCCACCTGGGTGTACCCGATGCCCCGAGATGAATGTGAACACCTAGGAGAGGATCTCTGAGGCATGAGACTGGTTGGAATTGCTGAGGTCTTTAAAGGTTCACTTAGCCCAAATTTCACTAGGGTCGAAGGTCTTCCCCACTGTTTGCCAGAACGGAGTGTTTCTAGTAGCATGAGCCATTCAACTTTCTTTCCATTTTTTTTTGTTATAGCTTTCAGCTCCTTTCCTGAACCTGCTGGGCAGGCTGGGTCAGGTTTCCACCCCAGGGGCTTCTGCAAGAGCTCCTGGGCAGCTTCCTCTGCTTGTGGAATCTATCCCTGACCTATCTCTTCTCTGCATCATACAATTATGCTAGACTCTGCCCTCCTGGATGGCTTTCTTCCCCTTGTTTCTTGATGTAGATTTATACATTAAATAATATTTTAGTGTATTTTAAAGGGTTCCCTGAAGGGAGAGGAATTAGGATGCAAGTTCATTTTTCTGTCTTATAAGAATTCTCACTGCCATTTAAGTGGTATGTAAAACTTTTTAGCTCTAAAATAGTTCTTAGAAAATATGAAAAAACCCTAGGAAAAGTCCTCTCACTTTCTAGGAGTAATGCTATTTTCATTAGGAAGCCATTATGAATCATGGAGTAATCAGGGATTGGTGGAGCTCATACCTTCCAGGCCAGTCCTCTGAATCTCTTCCCAGCTGCTGCCTTGGTAGTTTGACACCATAGAAGCTGACGATGGTTACAAAGCTCGCCTCTTCCCCTGTGAGGGCAGTTTGTGAGCAGACCTGCGAACATTTCTTCCAGAAGGGAGGGTAATGTGGGATGAGCCCTTTTCTAGTAAGGTATAATACTCATTGTACCTGGGTAGAGTGATTTTTATCAGCCTGGCTGAACCTTCCCTTCAAAGTCAGAGTCGGGTCTGAGAGAATAGATTTCAGTTGCAGAAATCCAGGTCCCAAAGGCCTGGCACACAGCAAATTTCAAGGGAGCTGTTGGAAAGAATCATTATGAGGAGACATTGCTAAATGTGAGCAGGAAGAAGTGACCAAGCCAACTTCCAAAGTACCTGAGGGCCTTAAGAGGATCAAGGACAGTGCTTGATGCAGTCTGCCCTTTCTAGCCAGAAGGAGCTGAGTTTGCTGAAGGGTGGGAGGATCATTTATTTCACTCTCTTTCTCCCCCCAACAGGGACCTGACACCAATGTGTAATCACCAGGAAAAGGTAGCAAGTGCAAACACCTGCTGGCCCTGCTAATTACCAAACACCCCCCAGGATGAGCGCATTGGCTCCACACCTGGGCAGAGGTGTTGGACTCTGTTAGAACTAGACAATGTTGTCTTTGCAGATTCCTGGATCATTAATCAGGGAAATACTGCTTTGTACCTGGGAAGTAAGGCTTCGATTAGTGGGTATTTGTTATGAAAAGAACATAAACAGATTTCCTTAGCTTTCCTGTAACAGAGAGCATTAGCATCTTGGAAGAGCCAGATGTGGACTCAATTTGTATTTAGGGAAAATTTGTTGCCTGAAACATTAATGAAAGGCACCCTCACCAGGCTGATGCCTCTGTAAATGACTACTGCTCCTAGATTGGGCAGCTGTTTGTTTTAAATGCAGACACTTTGAAGATGTAAGCAATGTTACAACTGTGGAGAACAGTCCTTAACAGTTTCCTTTTTATTACGCCCTGCTCACAGCCTTTTCAGCCTTTCTAGTTTATTGTTGGCCTGGCTTGTGCCAGGCTCCATGGCAAGAGCCTCATCGCATGACAAACCAATATTAGGAAGCAGATTGAGAATAAGAAATTTAACTAATTCTGGCTTTTCTTCACTTGTCTTGCCTACCTGCCTATCTGCCTATTTTTTTTATTGTCAATAATGAGTTACAATATTTAGTGGGCAAACAATGAGTTGTTATCCCCAATTCCCCGCTGCCCTCCCCTCCCCATTCTGCTGGATAACCTCCTCCATGGGTCGTCTGGATCAGTCCTTGTGACAGGGGACCATGGATAGCCTAGTATTCAGCCAGGTTCTCCTGGCCATGCCTCTGGATAATCTCCCCCACTATCTGCCTATTTTGACACGTTAGAGGGCAATATGCAGTTACTGTCACACTTGTGAGTTCTTTTATCACTCAGCTGATTATGACCAGGGTCTCCTGTGCCTTCCTGAAGCTTTGGGATCAGCATGGGGCTTGTGTTTTCTAGAAAGAGAACTAATGGTCTGGAGCAAATGTTTCCCATCAGCATGTGTAGGGGATTCACATCCAGATCAGATTTGGATTTGGAGGTTCAGTAAAATCATTGTTTTGGTTCTACATGTATATTTCTTTCTTGGTATTATCATGTGTGCTGAAAATGCTAGTGATTTTCTATCCATCTGCATTGCAGATGTCTAAGAGACTTAAAAAAACTGTTTTAGAATAAAGAAAAATGGGAAAGTCCGTGTCTTCCATTCATGAACCTGAATATCATTTTCATTTTCAAGATAATGTAAAAGAAATATATTTCATCCACACACCACAGCCAGAAAACAAAAAATAACAACCACTGCCCTGTTAAAACAATTAATCTTCCGCTATCTCTGTTGCAGACATAACCCTAAAAGGACCTTGGCTGTTTATCTGCTGTCATTTGTGGTGATAACCAGCCAAGATTTCCTCAGAGCAAGTGCTGATCACACAACTCCTTGGACCTTTGAAAATCAACATGAAGCCATCATTGTAGGGAATACTCAGGAATTATTCAAACCCTCTGTATTCACTGGGGTTGCATAGATTTAATAGGAAAGTGAGATAAATAAACTATGTACTTTCCCAAGGTGGGCTCAGACCACCTACATCAGACTTACATGGGGGGCTGCCCACCAACAGTGCAGTTTTATGGTCCCCAATCAAGCCTATTGTTTTGGGTTTAGGCATTGGCGTCTTAGGCTTTCCAGGTCACCCCTCCCCCTTTACTAATTTCAGAGCTCCTGGAATTGACAAAAAGAATCAGTTTTGTGGCCATATAGACTTGAATCTTCTCTGTTATTTCCTAGTAGTGTGATCTTGAGCGAAGGGATCGATTAACTTCTTGGTGTTCCTGATTCCTCATCTGTGAAAGGAAAAATCACATTATTTCCCTGGAAAGAAAAACTCCCTGGTAAACACAACTCACACAGCTGTTATTATTACCCATGCATCACTATGGTGAAATGGCCTCTCCGGACACCATCCAAACTGCGAGTCTCCCAAGAAATTGCTTCACACTCTGCATCAATTAACTTTTCACAGGGTTATTTGAAACGGAAGGAAGAAATTGACGGAATGGAAGAGTTACTTGGGAAAGCAGTAGTCACCTGTGGCTTCCAGGACAGTGGTTTCTAAGCTTCAGACTCCCCTGAGGGTTTGCTACACACCGTGCTGAACAGTCAGACCTGGGAGTGGAGAGAGACCCAGAATCTCTGCACAGGATGAGCTTCCGAGCTGATCCGTAGAGAACATAATAACTAAGACAAGCACATCCAGAGAACATAAGTGTTTTATTTCTATTATGTTACAACATCATGTTCTTCCTTCTCATCCAAACCCTGAGTCTAAAGACTAAATGACTTGGCTGGTGATGGCAATAATACTAACAGTGATAATAAATAATCAGTAATAATAATAGCTAGCAATTACTGAGCCAGGCATTGTAAACATTTTTTATCGTTTTGCAGTGCTGTGTATAGAGCCAGGCAGCCTGCATGCAAGCACTCTACCACTGAGCTCTTTCCCAGGCCTTATTTTAATATTTTTAAATTTTAACTTATTTATTTTTAACATTTTAATCTTTAAATTCATTGGTTCTTTAACCCTCACAGCAATACTCAAAACTATCACCATTTTGGTACAATTATCTATATATTTAAGTTTTTATTGATAGCTTCCATAATTATAGTCCATAAACCATTATGATTCCCTCCACACCCTTCCCCATATCTCTTCCTCCTCTCAATTAGTCTCTGATTTGGTTCAGTGTCATCATCTTTCCCTCCCATAATGTGTAAGCATTATCAGGCACTGTGAAGTCATGAATATCAAGGCCATTTTGTGTCTGGAAGTTTTCGTGTCCTACCCTTCCTTTGGCTCTTAAAATCTTTCTGCCACCTCTTCTGCAATAAACTCTGAGCCTCAGGAAGTGTGAGAGAGATGTCCCAGTGATGAACACTCCACTGTCATTTCTTCTCAGCACTATGGTGTCTTTTGTGTAATCCCAGTGGTCACCACCATCTAAAGAAGAGAGGCTTCTCTAGACAAGAGTGAGAGTAGCATTATCATGTGGATATGCTCATTAAAAAAAAGTGCTTGTATGGAGTTTAACCAGACAACAGCAGCTGTTACTGCCCTAGGGCTCATGACCTCCCACACTATAGAGTTTTTACTAGGTCTTAGTACCAGGCATGCTTTTCCTCCCATGGAGAAGGCCTCCAGCCCAATTAGAGAGCAATTGGTTTCCCCTACAACAGACATGCCACTATTGCACCAGTTGGCACATTTGGCCTAGCTTATCAGTCTTAAGGCTTGCAAGGTCCACTGCTGTTCACCACCATTGATGACTTCTCTCCCATAGGGCTTCATGCAACCATAGCTTTTTCCAGCTTTCTGTCAGTTGGTTAACAGGGAGGAGGTTTCCAGCTCAGCTCCAGCTTGATTTCTCAGTGACCTGCAGCCCAAGCATATGTGGTCTTCAGCAATAGGGTCTTACCATCTCATTCTGGTGGGCAACTAAGAGCCTTGGCAATAGCCTGTAATGTTTTTGGGGCTTCAGGAACCTCCCTGGCCAACAACTCCCTGGAAGGTATCCCATCCCTGGCAATGAAGGTTTTCTAGTAGCAATCTAAGGCTACCGGGTGTGCCATTATATAAGGGAGAACATGTGGCATTTGGTTTTTTTGGGCCTGAGTTACCTAACTTAGTATGAGATGTCCCCCAACTGATGAATGGATAACGAAGATGTGGTTCATTAATACAATGGAGTACCATTCAGCTGTAAAGAAAAATGAAATTATGAAATTTGCAGAGAAATGGATGGATCTGGAAAGGATCATACTAAGTGAGGCAACTCAGGTCCAATTATCTATATTTTATGGAGAGAAAAATACAGGGCATGAATGGGGAGCCTGTGCCCTTAACCAGGAAACGGCAGGGCATCTCCCTAGGCAAGAGGAAAGCACAGGTCTCACCTTGCTTTTATTTTTGAGGTAGGGTCTCTCTCACCCAGACTGACCTGGAATTCACTGTGAAGTCTTAGGGTGACCTAGATCTCATGGAGTTCTTCCTACCTCTGCCTCCCGAGAGCTGGGATTAAAGGCGTATGCCACCACACTTGGCTATTTTATTATACATTTTATTTTTTAATTATTTACTTATTGTTAATAAGTGGAAACACCATATGAACAAGTCATGTTGGTACCCCCATTTCTCTCCTTCCTAACTCAAATCCACTGAGGACCCTCCTTAATGGGATAGCTAGAACGGTCCATGGGATGGAGGGCTACAGATTGTGAAAGCAGTCTCCAGGTTGTTTTTTTTTTTTTTTTTTGAGGGGGTAATATCTCTGGATATTTCCCCCAAAATGGCTTTTAGCTCTTACAATCCTTTCACACCCTCGTCCATAAAATTCCTTGATTAACTATTTTTTAATTAAAAAAGTCATATTTGTTTAATTGTTTTTGAGACAAGATCTTTCTATGTTAACTCAAGGTAGTCTGAAACTCCTGATTCTCTTACCTCAGGCTCCCTAGTGCTAGGATTTCAGGTGTGTACCTCCATTCCTGTAACATTTTAACTCTTGCTTACAAACATGTCAAATAGTCAAACATTGCATAAAGACATTTCTATTAATATTGGACTAAATGTGAAAGTGGTCCCATAAGATTATGATGGAGTTAAAAACACCTATAGACTAGTGATATTCCATGGTAGTGTCAAATGCAGTACATTGCCCATGTTTTGCTTTCTTCAAATATACATACATACATATATATATATATTTATTTATTGCACACACAAACACACATGCATATATATATATGAAGCTCTTTTAGTTCCTCGCCCTTGCCCTTGCTCCAGTTTCCCTGGGACTGCCAACAGGCCTGCCATGGCTCAGAGAACATTGAATTGAGGAAGAGGGCTTGGAGAGCCAAAGAGTGGGTAGGAATACCCTGAGACACACTCCCCTAGCTACCCCATAGGGACTGACTGACACCTTCATGACTGCCACCCAATGACTCCCATGACCCTACCTTGCATTTTTTGATGGCTTTACCTAGTTGGAGGAGTGTGCAGAGTTTGATGCAGGTCAGCCTACTGGGAAGATAGTTATGAGGAAAGGAGAGATGGAACATTCTCTCATCTGGTAGCTTCAGATGGATTGTGGCTAGACTGAGGCACTGTCCCGGCAGGTCCCCTACCCCAAGAGCCAAAGCCTGCAGGAGAGAAGCTCCACCTGGCTCAGCCTCACACCAAAGGATTTGTCTCAAAAACAATTAAATAAATATGATTTTTTTAAATCAAGAAACCAAAAGATTTCCTGCTTGGAATTTCCCAGGGCTCATTTGTCAGATTTCAGAGATGCTTTTACCTTCTCTTTCTCTTCCTCCTCATCCTTGTTTCTCTTTTTTCCCTTCCCCTTCCCTCTCTCTTTCCCTCTCTCACTCCTCCTCCAGCCCCAAACTTCATTGTTTTTTTCCCTACTACAAGCACCATTATTAACTATAATAGCAGCTATTATTTGACACTGACTATAATAATGATAAGATAGCTTAGGAAATGTTTGACAGGAGAAGAACCTTATTAGTCTCAAGTTTAGCTAGAGTTCAACCTCCAAGGGACTGTCTTCTCTTTCCAGTCATTTCCTAACCAAGTGCTGTGTTAGAACACACAGACCAGATCATTGTGAAGATACAGGGCTTGGACCTTTCCAGCCTCCACAAATTCTGGAGTGAATATTTAAGATAACAGAGGTCTTTCCTTTCAAATACTAATAATTCTCCTTTAAATTCTAATATCTCCAAGTGTTTTCCCAGTGATGAAATCTTATTTCCAGGCACCCTAACAAAGCTAATTGGAACCCCCAGGCTTCATTTTTCTTTTCCTCCGAGGAATGGAATCCTGTTATGTATTTGTATTATTATTCTAAAACATACCCTTGTCCTAGAAACAGATTTTAGAAGAGGATGCATTCAAAATTGAGAAGAAATGACTGTAGCAGAAAATACATATTTATTTTCACACATTAGGGCCCTCTATCTAGTGGCTTCCCATAAGAATTTAACAATGAATGAAAAGTTGAATAATAAATGGTGTTTAAATGCAAAAATGTTATTGCTAAACCCGTCCCTCCCCCCATTGGAAGGTGAGTGAATTATGAGTGCTTTTCCCATAGTGAGCCTGGATTTGAGCAATGTCAGCAGCAGACGCTTGCTGACCATACTGGTGATGAGTAGCAGGCATCTGCAGAGGAGATAGCTGAGGGTTTCTGGCATTTTTCTGTGGTCAAGGAAAGAGGCTAGATTTCCACTGCTAAAGAGCAGTAGGGCATTTTTCTCAATGCACCAGCACTGTGCCCTTTGTATCATATGATATGTGTGATCACATTGAATCCACACAGATGGGCCAAGCCGAGATTTGGGGGATTTAATAAATGTCAAAGTTGAAAGATTTTTCTATGTTTTCCCACCAGGAAAGCTGATCTTCTTTATTTTCACACTAACTTCGATGTGTTCACTAAAGACCAAATATAGAAGCAGGAAAATACAGTAGCTCCGTAATGAGTTTCTTGTTTTCATTCCAAACCAATAAGCTAATTATTTTGTTTATTTGTTTGGCTTAACAGATTGTGCTTTATTTACAAGCCATTAAGTTATTAATAAATGAGACAGTCTGGGTTTTATAAATACTTCTGAATATCTCGCAACTCATTTAACATTTTAATATAAAGAAGAAAATCTGTTTTAGGTGAAACACATGATTTAACCGAGATCCTATTACCTGTGGGAAGCCCATGTTTTCTGACACTAGGGCATGCAGGGGAGTGGGGAATGGGCTCTGCAATCTGTCTTTATTCAACTCTTGCCTTTGCTGTTTACAAATGCATGACCTTGGGAAGATACAGTGTCCTAACTTCTGTCAATAGAGCGAATTGTATTGTCAATCCCAGAGGAATGGTTCTGGCATTAGATGAGATGATACATATCAAGTGTTTAACACAGTGAACACTCAGTATCTGTTAGCTAAAATTTGAATAAAATCAGACAAAATTTCAACCCTGTCCTTGGCTATGCCTTTATAAGTCTTTGATTACACTCAGTAATTATTGCACAAAAGTGGAGACTGTATTGGCTACCTAGCGGAACTTAGCAGTAATATTGAATTTTAATAAAAGGACATTTTATACATTGATTCAGACTGAAAGCATTGTGCAACACACAGCACACATGGCTGAGATGTTCCCGCATTCACAAAGGTTACATTCATATTGTACCTTCTATTGGCACATCTTTCTTTTGATTAATTAATTGTATGGCTCATTTATTTATTTCTGAAAAGGCATATGGGGTCCTTTGCTTGTCAAATTAAACAGACCTGCTATTATCAAACACATCCTATAGTATATGCTGCATATATCCTACCAAGGCTGATTCATTCTATATATTACCTCAATTAAGTCTTGTGCCATGGATTCAAGATAGATATTCCTTTTACTCACATTGAGAGAAGCTGAAACTCGGAAGCTTACATACTATGTGCAGTTGCTGGGGATATCTCAGTTGGTAAAGTGCTTGCCTTGCAAGCAAGAGGACCTGAACTCCAGGTTCATGTAAAAGGCTTGGGATGGTTGTATGCTCCTGTAATCCCTGTGCTGGGGAAGTGGAGGCAGACAGATCCCTGGGGTTTGCTGGCTAGCTCAACATAGCTTAATTGGTGAAAGAGGGTCTCCCAGCTAGCTCAGTCGGTAGAGCATGAGACTCTTAACTGGTGAAAGATCCTGTCTCAAAAAGATGAATGATATTTCTGAGGATGACACTGGAGGTTACTGTAGCCCTCCCATATGTACACACACACACACACACACACACACACACACACGCGCGCGCACACACACACACACACACACACACACACACACACACCCCTGCTTGTACACTAGGTTATGGTGTATGAGAACTTAGCCTTTTGAGTGCTCAGATACTTCCATAGTTATGTTTCTGCTACTATAAATCCTAACACTTCTTTTGTATGAATTACTTTCTTACTTTCTATTGTACTAGCTATAATCTCACTCAGCTCTAGCATTGTTTAGCCTCTGAACAGCTCAAGGTTCTCTTCTATACATTTCAAATGTTTTCAGCACAGTGCAAGGCATATACACAAAAATATCAAACTGTTGCTGATAATCCTAGAAGCTTCTATTTTAGTGTCAAAGGAGCCAACATAAGACCTGGACACATGTCTACAACATGAGGCAGAATAAAAACACCATTCTTGATATACAACTCATGAGAGGAGTTTACACAAAGAAAAGGCTAATGTCAGAAGCCTCTTCTCCATGGATCTTGATTGACATTTGGCTTGTTTCTTCTGATGCCTATAGTGGGCAGGGACAAAGGAAAGGCTGATGAGTATGTTTTAATGGTTCACTATCACTGCTTTCTTTGTGCAAACAGCTTACTTTTTGGTGATAAGTAGGAATCAATGTAAAAGAATCCAAGCTGGGATGTGGCAGGCCGACACTTTCTAATTTTGCTGACATTTCCCCAGGATGTGACAAGAAAGACAACTTCGAACAGACACGGTAGGAAGCTTATACCTTTTACCTCTGTTGAATTTAAACTGACAAAAATTCATTCATTCATTCAATGCTAAATATATCAAGTTTTTGGAGTGGGGTTATATAATCATTAAATGAAGCTTATATTCTTTAGCAGAAATAGACTGTATATAAAAATAAATACCCCATGAAAAGAAGAGACAAAAGCCATTAGAAAAGTACTGAACAAAACCATTGGGTTATATTAGAGGAAGAAGTTATTTCCACTGAAGAGACCAAGAAAAGCTGTCAGGAGGGAATAGCTACTATCAAGACTCAGCCTCTCTTAGGCGCCAATCAAGTTGCAGGCTTATACCATTATATGTACAAGCTCTTGCAGAAACAATGTAAGTTGGATGCTATGTTCTGTCACCCTCATCCCTTTTTCTATGTCTCCATGGTGGAAAACCACAGCTTAAAGAGATTAAGTAGTTGACCAGAGAATGGCCCAACATTGGATCTGGAGACTGACCTTTTAACCACACAGCTCCATACCTCAGCAGGTTGTGTCCTGGAGGTGGTCACAAGTGGATTTTTCCACACAGCTAGAAGAGCAAGCAGAGAAATGGAAGTAAGCCAGGTCAAGGAAGGAGAGAGCCCTTGGAGTTAGTTAGATCACAGACAGTTTTGGAAGATTAGTATACAACAAGAAATACTTGAACAAAAGGGGAGGTATATGCAACCCTTGGTTAGAGTCAGGCTATGGAGGGTACAGATACTGTCTAGATGGGCTATACCTGATTTTTTATCATTGGAAGTATTTGGTATCACATCATATAGTGTGCTGCTGGAAGGCTAGTCTGACTAGAAGGTGAAATAGAGGCAGTGTGACCATTAGGAAGTTATGACCAAAAGCATGAAACACAACTTAGGGTAATGTGGACCAGACATCACAAAATAAGAGGTGAGAAGTTATGTATGGAGGGAATGCAGTGCCAAATTGGAAAACACGATTTACTGACTGGGAAAGAGAGGGGCGATCAGAAGGGATATTTGAAGTTTTTTAGTCTGGTTATTACAGGGATAAGCTTGTTACCAACACAGCTCTGAAACTGGGAGGCCAAGGGATTTGAGTAACAAATGACAACATTAATTTTACACATAGAATCATGTACGCAGAGTTGTCAGTTGGCTAGTTTTCTGACAAAAAATGTGATGATTGGTGTGTGAATGCAGTCTATAAAGCTTAGCCTTTTTTCATAAAAAAATCAAGATGGGGTGAAACCTGTACCCCAAGGTTTTGGATGGGTATCTATGTAGATGAACACCTTGAAGTGAAAGTTTCCCTTCAGCTTTTGGGTTTTCCCTTGTGTGTGAAGACAGAATTGTCCACCCCCTTTATTTGAAGGTAATATAGAATCCTCAAATTAATGCTTTATTAAAACATAATCATAATTGGTTATAAACTCATTCATTACTAGGGCCAGATCTCAGCAAGAACTAAAGTATTGGAACTACCAACAGAGCAACTAGATGTGGGAAGCTTTAATAATATACTCATGCTGCAGAAGTAGAAGATAAATACAAAATTCACAGGTCCTTAGAAAGACTAAGAAAATAGCAGGGAACTTGGTAACCTCCTCAGGCCTTGGAGACATCAGACTCAAATCATCAGATACCACCCCAGTCATTAGACACTAATAAATACCATTCCAACCATTACTGAGTGTCATGAAAGACATCTGCATTTGGGCAGAGACCAGAGTGAGAAAATACTCCATGGCACATCCAGGCAGTGGAACAGCTAGTCTTCTTACTTGAATCAGATGACCAGGTACACTGTAGTGTTAGAGATATAGTCATGGGAGAGAAGGACATGAAATTGAAGCTTGAACCAAGCCCCAAAGCAGAGAGAGAACTTCAGGGTAGTTCCACATGTTCCTGGAGTAAGAACCCTCCATTCTGTCCTACTTAAAAACAAAACCTATCAGAAAACAGGTGATAACCCACAAGTGCTCATCCTAAGTCAGGTACTGTTAGAATCCTCAGGTTCCCTCAATAATCCATTATGACATGGTCTTAAACAGGAATAGAGAATGCGGGTAAGTTCCGTCAACAGCTCCACCACTGCACTAACATCCACCCGTTGGCTCATGTCAAGGTCTCATGGAGGGTTTCTTACAATGAGCTGACGAGGAGGGAAAAAACACAAGCTTCGTTCATGAATGTGTTGTCTGGAATATTTGTGTCTACATCATTTACTGTTGCTGCTCTCTAGCCCATTCCAGAGTGATCTAGAAAGACAGATGGAAAGGAAATATCCCTCCAATGGATATCCCTTGACATTGAACTTGAAAGTCCACTTTATATACAGCAAAACCTCCCCAAGGTAAGGAATATTCCATGGCTTAACTGGTTTATCATGTCCATGAAGGAGTAACATTAGCATACTGAGGAAACAGTCTCTACCCTAGACCTCATAATGTGTTCATATAAACCACAATATTCCCTGGGATGACACACTAAAAAAACACAACAAAATAATGACCCTGGCAATATTTATCAGCCATAGATACATGTTAGAGTTAGAGGTGACAGAATTTCCAGAGGGGATAGCTGTGGAATTGTCTGCCAACCCCAAGGCTTTGCCCATAGCCATTCGAATGATGGATTTTCTACCAGTTGAACTGAGGTAAGGTGTGTTTTTCTAAGACTATCAGTTTAGCTTGGAACGTGTAGGTTTGAGACATCTATTAAACATACAAGTGGAGACGCTGAATAGGAATTTGATAGATGAACCTGAAGTTGAGAAACACTTTGAACCAGAGCAGAGAAATCATGATATGTTAAAAAAAAAACAAACAGATGTGATCAAAGACGTCCTGTCTGGTGGCTGTAGGGACCTAGAACAAAGCCTTGGATTGCTTATGTGTGTCATGGAAGGACTAATGTGTGACAGTGGTAAGGTGTGTGCTAACGTTATCTTTGGATTTGCTTACACTTTAGAGTAGGAAAGGTTGAGAAAGGGCACATTGTTCTTTTAGATAGAAACCTCTGGAAAATCACATGATAGAATTGAACTTCTATGCTTTCTTCTCAGAAGGTTGTAGCTTTTGGGTTGTGAGATGATTGTCACTTCTATGCTGAAGTATTTTATTTGTGGGGCAGAACCTTCAATGTTCCATGTGGCTCTTACAGTCTTTCTGCCCCCTCTTCCACAATGTTCCCCGAGCCTCAGGCAGGTGTTATAAATCTCCTCCTCTCTGCATCCTCTGGTTTTCTGCTTTGATGAGACTTCTCAGTGTCTATCGCCATCTCCCTGGAGGAGGTTGTGAGGATAGCAGTAAGAGTAGCACTAGAGTATAATCTCCACTTCCTCTGTAGTGTCTCCTGGGCTCTGGCAGATGTGATAGAGACGACTCTTCTCCTGTGAGGCGGTGGGCTGGCTTTTCTTGTTGTATAGATGGATCTTGGTTCTCCCCAGAATTCACTGCCATCTATAAAATAAACCTGATTCTCCAATCAAGAGTGAGAGTAACGTGAATCAAACAGGGTGGGGATATAGTGCTTTCAAAGACTTTTTGATGGGCATACCTTCTTAGTCATAGGACAGACCTTCTCTCTAGAATCTGTGTCCCTCCAATCCATAGGGTTCTGAGTAGGTTCTCAGTGCCCGGCATGAATGCCCTCCCACGGGCAGCTGACAGCTCAAATGCCCAGAGGCTACAGCTTGCATTAGTGCAACTAGCTTGATGGACATTCTTTGGATAAATGTGTAGTGATATTCATCTGATACTGCATCATTCTGAATATTTTCATTGCCTTGAAAATCCTTTGTGCTCCACCTATCCATCCCTTTCTCCCCTCACATAATTTTGTCTTCTCAGAATGTCATTTATAGTCATTGGAATCATATGTATATAGATTTTCAAGAGTTACTTAAACATCCTCAATGTCTTTTTATGGCATTATAGTTGTCCATTTCTTTCTTTCTTTCTTTCTTTCTTTCTTTCTTTCTTTCTTTCTTTCTTTCTTTCTTTCTTTCTTTCTTTCTTTCTTTTTGTTTTTTTGAGGTAGGGTCTCGCTCTAGTTCAGGCTTACCTGGAATTCAGTATGTAGTCTCAGGGTGGCCTTGAAATCACGGCAATCCTCCTACCTCTGCCTCCCCGGTGCTGGGATTAAAGGCATGCGCCACCACGCCCAGCTTCCATTTCTTTTTTTTTTTTAATATATATTTATTGTCCATAATGAGTTACATTATTTAGTAGGCAAATCATGCGTTGTTATCCCGAATTCCCCAATTCAATATGTGAATGTTATGTGTTTGTGTGTGTATGTAGATGAGGAGGGCAGAAGACCTTGGGTCTATTTCCTCAGTAACACAGTCCTCCTTTTTAAAAATTACTTGTTTTTAAACAGGGTTTTTCATTCACCCGTATCTCACCAACCAGGCTAGATTGGCAGGCTAGTGAGTCCTAGGGATCTACATGTCTGACCTCCTCTAGCGAGTCCTAGGGATCTACATGTCTGACCTCCTCATAGCTGTGTTTATAGGTGAATTACAGGGGTTCTGGGGATCAAACTCTGTCTTCATGCTTATAAGGTAAGCACTTTACTGACTGAGCCAGTTTTCCAGACTGTTATCCATTTCTTTTTAGCACAAATGAATACTCCATTTTCTAGGTGTGTTTTTTCTCCATTTTGTTTCTGATGGAAACCTTGGTTTCTTCCAAGATTTGGGAAAACCACTCTTCTGACATGGCTGTGTCATTCCCATACCCATAAGAAATGAGTGTAAATTTCTGTGGCTCCATGTGCAAACCTCATTTGGTGTTGTCAGTGTTTTGGGTTTTGACTATTTTACTAGGTGTTCTTCCGAATCTTCCTTTTAATTGCACATACCTGATGGCATGTGCTTTGGACCATCTTCTCTTACGCTTATTTTCTTTGTTTAGATGTATGTTCAGATCTTTCACCCATTTTAATTGAGTTGTCTATTTTCTTATGCTTGAGTTTTAGGCGTCCTTTGTATATTTTGGGTAGCAGTCTTTTATCTATTGAAATGTTGCCCTCAGTTTGTGGCTTACTTTCTTCATCTGTTGACATTATCTACTGCAGAGCAGACGTTTCTGACTTAAATGAAGCTGCTTATCAATTACTTCTTTCATGAGTTATGTCTTTGGTGTGCTGTATCTAAAAGTCATCACTATATCCTTTGTGTAAGTTTTTGCTTCTGCTCTTTTCCAGGAGTTTTATCGCTTTCTGTTTATACTTTAGGTTATATATGATCCTTTTGGACTAGTATTTTGTAAAGATTGTATTCTTTTCCATTTTGGCTTTTGCTCACACATTGTTTCTCTTCTCTTCCCTCATGCTGCTGTAGAGATTCATAGAATTTATTTTCTTGATGTAAGTCTATAAATATTTGCAGTATCTGCACTAGTTAATCACCAGGTGATTACAGGAGATCCCTAAATTGTTTAAAGACGTCACTCAGAGTGAAAGTTTGCTTACTAGACAATTAACAATTAAACCACAGATGGTTAATGGTGTACTTCACTAACGTTTACTAAGGATAATAATACATTTATGTTTTTGAAGCTTGTCAGTTAGATTGATGACATAGTCCACACATCTCTGTCTTGGATTCTTTGCCCTTGGTAGGACAGTTACGAGAATGAGCATGTCTGCATATTTGGTGGGAGGTAAATTTTTATGATGCAGAGTTTCGCCTTTGTGGCCTCTTGTGTTCATTTGCCATTTGTCTTACTGAAATGCTCTGGGAGAAAGTGCCACTGAAGTTTGGATTCAATGCCACATATAATACACTTCATGGAGTTCATAGTTGATGCTCACAACTATTGCTATGAGTTCAATGAATGTAAATGCTCAGCAGAATCAGTAAAATGAATAACAGTAATATAATGCAGAAACACAAAACTAGCTCAATGTAGTTTTTTTATTGTCCATAATGAGTTACATTGTTTAGTGGGCCAACAATGAGTTGTTATCCCCAATTCCTCATTGCCCCCCTTCCCCATCCCCAGTCAGCTGGATATCCTCTACCTTGGGCCGTCAGTATCATTCTTTGTGGTATGGGACCATGGATAGCCTAGTATTCAGCCGGGTTCTCCTGACCCAAGTGTGTTGTTACTGAGGGGTGCCATGCCTCTGGATAGTCTCCCCCACCACGGCTCTCACAATCTTTCTGCCCCCCCTTCCGCTCAGTTCCCTGAGTCGTGGTGGATGAGTATTAAGGATGCTTTAATGTTGTGAGCTTAGGGGTTTTTGTGTCAAGAATTGTTGGTTTCTGTCTCACTGGCTTATCCTGAGTTGATTTCAATGTAGTTTTAATTGAAGAAAAATTTTGGCATCAAGGAAAAGAATAAAACCACATATATGGAGTGATGGGTCAGTTTTGGTCACAAGATATGTGTATTCTTGCTCAAGCACTATGTAGTGTTTCTATGGAGTGTCTTTGGTAAGATGCACATTTAAGTGCTAGGCTGAGTAAAATGTATTGCCCTCCCTTGAGTGGATGGGCATCATCTCAGCAGCTGAAGATCTGAATGGAAGAAAAGGACCAAACTGCTGTGTAAGAGAATCCTTTGGTTATTTTAGAGTGAGATGTCAATCTTTCCCTTACCTTCAAACTCAAACTAAAACATTAGTTCTTCTTGGGTCTAAAGACTCTTGTTCCTGGGAACCATATCAGTGGCTGTCTTAGTTCTTAGGCCTTTAGAATCAGACTGGAACTTCACTATCGCTTTGCTTCCCTTGGGCCTCAAGTTTGTTGACTCACCTGCAGACCTGAGAGCTCTCCTGCCTCTCTATCATGTGGGCAGTTTCTTATAATCAATCATTTGAAAATATTTTATTTATTAGAGAGAGAGAGAAAGAGTAAACCAGGGCCTCCCACCACTGCAAACAGAACTCCAGATCCATGTGCCACTTTGTGCATCTTGCTTTATGTGGGTATTGGGGAATTGAACCAGGACCATCAGGCTTTGCAAGCAAGAACATTTAACCACTGAGCCAGCCCCTATATTCAATCTTTTAAGAATAGATACCCTATTGGTTTTGCTGTCTACAGAGTCCTGGCTTTGGGTTTGTTAGTTTTTCAATGCTAACAATTACATTTTCTTTGCAATGTATAAAAATGGCCAATTGATGATTAAAGAAAGCTCATTACCTAGCAAGTACAACAAAAAGCTATTCTCCTTTGAAAGATAACCTTTTAATTACAGAATCAGTGGAAAAGAACTTGTGAAACTAATGAAAAAACATAAAAATGCAAATTATTCTCAGCTAGTTGGTTGTGTCTTCAAGTATAGTCTAAATTATTAATAAAAGTTAGCATCTCTCTTTAAATATAAGACAGGAAAATGGCCATTCAACAGTCTTCTGCCATGGTGAGCATTAAAATGGTATTTTTTGTTTTTCTTTAGTGTAATTGTATTAAAACTTTACTGAGGGGAAAAAGTCAAGGAATTCCAATTTTCATCAAAGTTCTAACCTTTCTGTTGAATAGCTAGCTTCATATTCAATTCCCAAGCTCTGTGTGCAATTAAAGAAGCAAATGAAAGACATACATATTAGACTCTAAACTTCAAGAGGAAGAGTATTATCTCTTCTGCTTTATTCACTGTAATGTTTCAAGAACTGTTTTTTTTTTATTGAAGCTTTGGGAGCAGATTTAGATAAAAATTTGAGAAGACAATATAAACATCTCTTTTTAAAAAATTTTATCTTTATTGTTCAAAATTAGATACATTGATCGAGCAAATATTGTGCTTATATTCCCATTTCCCTCCTCTCTGTCCCCATTATCCCCCTCAGCTACAATACATAAATGGCGGGCAACCTTGATGCCTCCTGTGCTATCCATAACCCCTTGCCACATGGATTGATCCAGTGTGTCCCCCAGAGGAGGATAAACATTTCTTATAAATCCTTCCTTTACTGGTCACTGCCTTCCTTCTCTAAATCTGCACACAACGATTAGTTGAAGCCATATTGATGCATCTTTGTCATTCAGCTTCCATAGTTTGTGTGAGAGGTCAGTCAGTGTTCTGTGGATTTAGGCAATTGTAAAATGACGTTACAGTGCTGTTGAGCGGTGGCGGGTCCTAAAAATCCCATGTACTCTACTCATTGGCCTTCTCATCCTTGGTAACCAGGAATCTTTTTATGTCTTGGTTGTTTATTCAGGTATTAAAGAATGTCTGGTACAGAGCTATTAAAAATGCTTATCAAGGTAATTGACAATTTCCAGCCTGACAATTTATTGGCGAGATTTTACCCTGTTCATATTTGGCATAGTGGACCATTCTCTCTCTTTTGGCATGCCTCTTCATTTTTGGATTATCAATTAACTTCTTTTTCTTTTTCTACTGGATATGCCTTCTCGGTTTTATGCCTCATTACCTTTTTATGGCACCTGTAGATCCCCTAGCTTGAGTATCCTTTTTGATGGCGCTGTCTAACCCCATGTTTTAACTATGCAGACATTGAGACTTTAACATTTATTTTCTAGGTGTGCTCTTTTCCCCATGTTCCAAACTTGTATAGATTCACCTGAAATTTTATTGAAGAATAGTTATAGAGAAAACTGTACATATTTGGCAATATCTTCATGTTCTCCACCCCAAATCTTTTTTTAAATGTTCTTCAATTCTTTTTTAAAATTATTTTATTTATTCATTTTCAAGGAGAGAGAGAGAGAGAGAGAGAGAGAGAGAGAGAGAGAGAGAGAGAGAGAGAGAGAGAGAGAGAACCAGGACCACCACCTTGTGGGTCTGGCTTATGTGGGTCCTGGGGAATTAAACCCTGGGCCTTAGGCACTGGAGGCAAGTGCCTTAACTGCTGAGCCATCTCTCCAGTCCTCCCAAATCTTGTTACTACTATTTTACTTTGTTTCTTTGAACTCAACTTCTTTTTTAAAATAAATATTTTTATTTATTTACTTGCAAGCTGAGAAAGGAGGGAGAGAGAGAGAGAGAGAGAGAGAGAGAGAGAGAGAGAGAGAGAGAGAGAGAGAGAGAGAGAGAGAGAGAAGAAATGGACACACCAGGTCTCCTGCCAGACACATATACCACTTTGTGCATCTGGCTGTATGTGGGCACTGGGGTTTGAACTTGGGCTATTTATTCTTTGATGAAGAAGTAGTTTGATTGCATTTCTTTGTTATTGTGAATAATGCTTCTAGTGAGCATGGAAGTGCAGGTCTCTCCCCAAAATATCAACTTTATGCTTATATATATGCATGTATACATACAAATATAGTGTCAATATTCTAAATGTTAATTGTGCTAATGAAATGGTATTGATTATATACATTTGACAAAATGTGATTAAAATAAGTGATTTCATATGTGTGCAATCATTTTTCAATAAACCTGGATTGAAAGCCTCCTCAGATTTCTTCCCATTAAATCCAAATAAAATTGAACAACTTTTTATTCTCTCTCAGTCCTACTGGCCCTTCTGTTCTTCAACATAACTGAAATCATGCCTGCTTTTATACCTGGAAATTCTTCAGGAATTTGAATAGATTTCAGAAGCAGTCTCTCAGAGTCTTTCATTCTGAAAAAAGTTTCAGGCCTTCCCCTCCAATCATGTCAAACCTTATTCCTTTTTATGCACTTAGAACTGCTTCAGTGGTTTATAGACATCTTAATTTGCTTCCTGTTTTTTCCCTCAGCTTCCACTAGCCAGCAAAGGACAATGGTGGGAAATGAACCTGTCATTGGGATCCACGGTTGAATCTCTAAGCTTAGTGCTGGGCATGCTCCATGCCTTGAATGAATGAATAAGTGAGCGGACGGTGACTGCTTGACTGAATTCTCAGTCATGTTTGTAAAACCCCAGCACTTCATGTTCAAATGAAGCATGAGGATGCAAAGAGAGTGTGGATCCAGGGTTCTGACGGTCCATAGTTAAAGCACACATCCGTCAGCAGGCATTTGCTAAGAAGGCCTCTTCATGTGAACAGCACTGAGGTACTTGTAATGTTGCTTATTTTGAAGGCCACAATCTGTCAGTCATTTTCACCCAATTTTAAAACTTTTAAATGAACAATTGTCAGGGATAAAGCTTCCTAGTTCTAATCCCTGAAAAAGTTTGTGGAAATAACATATTTTAGTTATTTTTTACATATGTATAAAACTTTGTTTTTAAAATAGTTAGCATTACTTTATGGATTATTTGATACATTTAAGAAATTCTAAGCCAAGTATTATTTTTCTTAACAAATCACAACAGGCATAGTAAAAACACATACTTGGTTTCAGTAAATGTGTGTATTTCAACAAACTGCCAATGACACCATCTCCATTTTTAGGAACATAAAGTCGGTCCTGTGTTGACTTGGTTCTCCGTACAGGCCTGAATTTCTTCTCAATGAGGCAGCCTCATATCCAATCAGAAAGTAGTTGATCACCCCCATAACTTATTGCACCCATGGGTACATCTTTCCTGATTGGCTGTTTTATTTTCTCATGTAGGATCCACTGTTTGTTCACACTGTTGATACCCTCACTAAGAAGGGCCCTCAGTGGAATGGGGGAAGAAAGAGAGGTAAAAAGAGGAGACCCTGATGGGATAAAACCAATTTGAAGTGTGTTTGTATATTAAAGTTTGCAATAGAAATTATTTTGAAAGAAGTTGAAGAAGAAGAAATAGAATGATGAAATCACCAGTAAGAAACACATACACTCACACAGGATTCTTCCTTATGACAGCTGTGGTCTAGTGATATAGCAGGATATATATTTTTGTTTCATTTTGTTTTATTTTTGTGTTTGTATTGTGTGATGTGCCTGCAAGTATGTTTGCACATGTGTGGAGACCAGAGGTTGATGTCAGGTGTCTTCCTTGCTTGCTCTCCATCTTATTTATTGAGACAGGACATCTCACTTGACCCCAGAGCTGGTCTATTCAGCTAATCTACCTAGCCAGCTTGCCTGCTCCAGGGATTCCCCTATCTCTTACCTCCCCAATGCTGGAATGGATGGGTAGGCTGTCATGTTCACTTAACATTTATATGAGGACTGGAGATCCTAATATCAGGTCTTCTCATTTTTGTGGCAAGTGCTTTACCAATTGAGACATCTCTCCAGTCCATAGTTAGTTTTTGATGGGCTTGCCAGGCCAAACCAATCAAAAAGAGAAAAACTTCTTTCTGGACTTCAGGGCTGTGCTAGACTTCGGAGTTGTGCTGCACTGAGTTCAAGCGAGTCTTCGAAGCATCATTGCTCGTTACTGAAAGGAGACAAGGGGGTTGAAGCAGGTGGAGGCAGATGCAGGTTCCCGAGTGATTTATCGATGCTGTTTGCCATCTCCCCACCATGTCCTCCTATTCTCCTACTTTTGTAAAATGAATACACACAAACCTGGTGTGATGGCACATACCAGTGGGGAAGCTGAGGCAGGATTGCTTAAGCCCAGGAGTTGGGGACAATGTGGACAGTATAGTGAGATGCTGTCTCAAACACCAGAAAACAACAACCCCTTCATCCCTAAAGAAGTAATACATACTTAGTGGCAGTGACAAGGAACCGTTCCTGGTCTTCTTAAGGTAGCTCCATATCAGGACACATAGCAGTGCTTATGCAGCTTTGTTTATGATGTTATGAGACCGTATCAAGTGAGAGGCTTGAGAAGGTCTAAGCTCCTGCTCCTGGGCCTGGGGTAGCTCACTGGAAGCGGGCTTGTCTGTTATGTATGCTATGTATACTTTATATTGCACTCTCTCTAAAGGACATTTTTTATTGTCCATAATAAGTTACATTATTTAGTGGGCCAACAATGAGTTGTTATCCCCAATTCCCCGATGCTCCCCCTCCCTTATCCCCAACCAGCTGGATATTCTACTCCATGGGTCGTCTGGATCAGTCCTTGGGGCAGGGGACCATGGATAGCCTAGTATTCAGCCAGGTTCTCCTGGCCATGCCTCTGGATAGTCTCCTCCACCACGGCTCTCACAATCTTTCCACCCCCTCTTGCGCTCAGTTCCCTGAGTCGTGGTGGATGAGTATTAAGGCTGCTTTATTGTTGTGAACTTAGGGGTCTTTGTGTCAAAAATAATTGGTTTCTGTCTCACTGGCTTATCCTGTGTTGATTGGATGGCTGTGGCTGTGGGTCCCTTGTTCATCCCATCATTCTCTGCGGGGTTCCATATGGATCCTCCACGATATGACTGTGGTGGCTCCTCTCTTGCCAGGATCTCAGCTATCAGCCTACGGTCGGTTGGTAGGGTTAGATGGGCCCCAGCTCTCTTACTGCATCCTGAAAAACACAAACATAATCTCTATTGGAGAGTGAGGTCAGTCTAAAGGACATTTTGAATATCCTCATGTCCATTATTCTTGGATCTAAAAGGTGTACAAGAGTTGTACTTCAGCAACCCAATCAAGCGGGTACCTCCCGCTTTCTGAAGTCCTACAATTATTAAGACAAAGCTGAAAGCATCAGTGAAAACCTCGGCCATGATTTCCTACAGCACCCTGGATCCTCACTGGCTCGTGAAGGTGCCTTCCTTGTTGAGGGAGTCCTTCCTCATTTTGACCAGAGGAGCTTTCCTAACTTGATTTATGAAGAAGACCATTAGCATCCTGTGAGGGTACCCAAAGAGACCCTGCAGAGGGAGGCACAGCCTCTCACTGCTTGTCTCCAGGGCAACACTAGAGCAACCCAGGGAGGGGAATGTGAGAGAAATAGATCTGCCTGTTCCTTTGCAACCTGCTGCCCAGAGCAGAGGCCCTCAGATGCACAGCTGTTAGTTTCCTGTCCAGATCAACAGCTGAAAAAGCCTGATCCGAGGGAGGGAACTCAGATTGCTATAATCCTGCCTCTGCTCAGGATGCTTGCACACGATTACAGTGACATCATGTACTAATATTTTTGTCTCTTTTCCACTGGGGCTTGTTTAGCTGACCCTGGCCTAGGATTGTGTTCAATGTGTCTTAAGACATTTTTTTGTCCTGTACTGTCTGTCATGGGGTTGCTCCGTTCTCTGCAGCAGGACCCTGTCTAGTGGCCTCCACTGGCTTGAAATCCCGGTATAAACACACTGCTCACTAGCCTGTGGAAAGAACGTGCTTCCTTTCTGTAACCTCCTGGCCTCCA
Source organism: Zapus hudsonius (assembly GCA_004024765.1). NCBI lineage: Eukaryota > Metazoa > Chordata > Mammalia > Rodentia > Dipodidae > Zapus > Zapus hudsonius. Next base: position 37,859 of record PVHP010015125.1, read on the forward strand.
GGTATGTGCCACCTGCCAGGGACTTAGCTGTGGGGACTTAGGGTC
>PVHP010015126.1:0-37943 GCA_004024765.1 Zapus hudsonius
GGTGGGGGGGGGGTTGGACTGAATCAGATGGTCAATTCGTCAGTCCTGACATTTGCCCCCCTGTGGTCTGAAGTAGGATTGGCCCACATGGTGATTGATACCAAAGGGGGGGGGGGAGAGTCCCTTTGCCAACTTTTGCAAACTGGAGCTTTCTCATGAAAATCCAGATTTCCTTTAGCACCAGGGCTGTCCTTCTGCATAGCAATGACAGCCTGGGGCTGAGTTTTTGACATCTGCAAATGGGCCTGTGATCTCTAGAGTGCCAACATTAGCACCAGCCCCTGCTACTAGGCATGGGCCAGGGGCCTCCACCTCAGGCTGGGCAGGCACTCAGCTCTGGGGTCACATGGGAGCTGACGGGCTTGCTGCTGACACTGGTGTGAAGTTCCATTTCATGAAGGAAGGGGTGATTTTTTTTCCTCCCCTACAAGTCACACAGAAATATCTTCAGGGCTGGCAATGGTCTTTTCTGGATCCACAGAGTTCCCACAGTTTGCATTGCACAGGAATTGAGGGTGGGGCTTCCTCAGAGTCAGGGATGGAGACAGGGCAGGGTCCATCATTTCCTCCTTTACAAAACCAGGGGAGGACCAGGGAGATGGTTAAAGATACTTGCTCACAGAGATGCTGGTCTGGCTTCCATTGCTCAGTATCCATGTAAAGCCAGATGCACATAGTGGTGCATGTATGCATCCATTCATCCTTTCTCTTTCTCTCTGCTTAAATAAAAATTTAAAAATATTTTAAAACCAAGGGCCTTAGCCAACAGTAGTACTGTAATAGGGGCCAAGGGCACCTGAGGGAAGGCCTGGTTTGTCCCCCATCTCTGGGGACAAGGGTGGACAGCTTGGAAGAAGCTAGGACTGGGGTTCCAGTACAGGTACCATGGCCCTCCTGCCCCACACTCATCTTCATAGGGAACCCCTCGGGCTGTAGACCACACACTGACCTCAGATACTCAGCGGAGGTGAGGCTAGAACCTTTACTCTCTAGGCACTAAGCCAGAGGCGCTTGTAACCCACACTTCACACTGGGCATCCCACTCGGGTCCTTGTGGCTCCCAGGTTGCTCTGGAGACATGTACAGAGCAGGGAGTGGTTGGGTTCCGTCCTCTGGGTGGTCAGGCCATGTTCTAGGCTCAGAGACCAGTTTAGGAGCCGGGTTCTCTCTGTCTCCTCTAGTTTCCTTCTCCTGGGTGGCAGGTGTGTCCCTTTCCAAGCTGCTTCTCTCATGCTGGACATGACATTCCTTAGGTGACGGGTTGGTAATCAGCAAACATTTGCTGACCGCTGCCTTAGACACACCAGTCTTGAAAAAAGTTATCTGCCCAATGTCCTTATTTTGCAAATGAGAGGAATGAGTCACGAGAGGTTTAGTATCACACAGCCAATGAGAGAAAGAGTGAGTGGGTACCTGAACCCCAAGTCTCTGACCCTCAGGTCACTGTTCCCAGTAGGGAGAATTCTAAGCACAAGTCAAAGTCCAGGACTCAGGTTAGAACACAGCAGGTTTGTCACCTCTCAATTGGCTGCTTCTTCCAAAGCCACGCCCCTCCCTGGGACATAATAGATGACATGGTTTTTGTTTGGTGATCAGAAGACAGCCTGTCTCTGTGTAATTAATCTCTCTGTCTTTTACCCACCCCCCAGAGTGGGGCCATGAGATAGCACTTATCTCCTGAGCTCAGTTGGAATGTGGACATCTACGTGCCCAGGCTGTGACATTTGCTGTGGCATTGTTGGATGGGAGGGTTCTCTGAGTGCTGTCAGGGCTGGGGACAGGGGCAGAGGGGGTTGGCTGTGACAGGGTCAGGAATGGAAGGACTACACACTTCCGAAGCCCACGTTGGTGCAATGGATCCACTGCTCTGCTCGGGTCCTCAGGGAACTGTGTTGTTTCATGTCAATGAATGAACTGATGGTCATTCCTTCAAAGAGCTCTATTCCTTAAAACAGGCTTTTAAGGAATATCACTTAGGAAAACATACCTTTGTTATGATCTTTCAAATTTTATCTAACATAAGCTTTTAAAAAATTTTTGAACAGATATTTACTTATTTGTATATGTGTGCAATTGTGTGTGAGGGGAGAGGGGTTGTGCCAGGGTGTGCAAATGAACCCCAGACACTTGTGTCACTTTTTGCATCTGGCTTTCATGGGCAGCTTTGGAAATTGAACCTGGGCTGACAGGAAAGTACCTTTAACCACTGAGTCATCTCTCAAGCCCCTAAAATAAACATTTTTATATAACACCACACCACATTCATTTACCATGAATTTTTCAAGATACTATTATTGTTTAAGCAAAATAGGTTTACACAATGGAAGTAATTAGGGTGCTTTATAAACTATATATATGTTTATATTTGAGGGGTGGGTGTGGGTGTGCATGATTTGTGTGTATGGGCACACACGTGCAGCTGAGCACATGTGGAGGGCTGAGGACAACCTCAGGGTGTTCATCTTCTCCTTCCACCTGCTGGAGACAGTCTCCCTGTTGCCCCTCCCCCTCATGCCAGTCTCCCTGGCCTCAGGCTTCCGCCTCCCATTGATGTCGGTGTGCTGGGATTACAGATGCATGTGTGACTTTACATCTGGCTTTATTTTATTTCATTCATTCATTTATTTATTTGCAAGGAGAAAGAGAGGGAGAAAATGGGGGCACCAAGGTTGTTGTAAATGAACTCCAGATGCACGCATCACTTTGAGCATCTGGCTTTACATGGGTGCTGAGGAACTGAACCTAAGTTATTAAGCTTTGCAGGCAAGCGTCTTAACCACTGAGCTATCTCTCTTGTCCTACATCTGTCTTTATACAGGCGCTAGAGAGTCCAACTCAGGTCAGCAAGCTTGCAAGCATGTACCTTTAACCTCTAGCCATCTCCCCAGTCCCTAGATAGTATATTTTACCATACCTCATGAATTCCAATGTTCCTTTGCCTTGAACAATACGGAAACATAGTCGAAGAAAGAAAATACAGAGAATGCTGACATCACCACACCAAGTTAACCTTTAAAAACGGAATCAAATACCTGAATAGATATCCCACCCCTTTCCTGGAAGAGGCTCTTTATGATCCTGATGACTAAACACATGCCCATAAACCAGCAGGCAAGTGAGGAAAACACCACTCTTACCAGAACAATCACTTCAGTTTACTTGCTGAACCAAACGGCTTTATGCTGTGGACAATATACTTAATTACTATCAAATCGGAAGTTGAAGGAAGGCATAGATGTGAAATAGACAAAAACATCTTTGGGCATTTTGGAATCTGTACTCTGAACTCTTCCTGGTTTCTTTTTTAGTTATTTATTTTTATTTATTTGTAAGGAGGGAGGGATGGAGAGAGGAGAGAGAAAGAGAGAGAGAGAGAGAGAGAGAGAGAGAGAGAGAGAGAGAGAGAGAGAGAGAGAACACCAGTGTCTCTTGCTGCTGCAAACGAAATCCAGATGCATTCGCCACTTTGTGCATCTGGCTTTATGTGGATACTGGGGAATCAAACCCAGGCCATCAGGCTTTGTAAGCAAGCGCCTTAACTGCTGAGCTATCTCTCCAGCCTCTCTGCCCTGTCTTCCATCAGCTCACCCACTGCTCAGCCCAGAGCTCTTTTACTATGCCAGGTCTTTGGTTGAAAGTGTCCACAATTGTACCCAGGAGGGTCAATTCCAAGGGCTTCCTACTAGAAACAGTTACAGGCCATATTGTTAGGAGTCTGTCAGGCACCTGTTAGTATGGAAGGGCCTTTCTCTGGGAGGACTTAAGGAATGAGGAAAGATGTTTGGTTCAGAAGTCAGGGATCCTCGGGTTTTCAAATTTCTTAGTGCCTCAGTTTCCTCACCTGCAGAAGGAATGTCCTACCTATCATTGTACCTATGTGAAGGTTGAAATGATATGGGATAGGGGACTGGAGAGATGGCTCAGCAGTTGAAGGAGCTTGCTTGTAAAGCCTGACCGCCTAGGTTTGATTCCCCTGTATCCATGTAAAGCCAGATGCACAAAGTGGCACATGCATCTGGAGTTCATTTGCAGTGGCAAGAGGCCCTGGTGTGCCCATACACACTCTCTCTCTCTCTCTCTCTCTCTCTCTCTCTCTCTCTCTCCTTGCAAATAAATAACAAATGAATGAACAAATAGATCTTCTTCCCATATATTTTAATAGAAAAGCCATAATACCTTCTGCCCCCCCTTGTGCTATTTCCAGTTTCCCCTCCAGCTGGCTCCCCAAGGACACCAGTCTCCAAAGGTAAATCTGATGCAAGCCTGAGAACTTCCAGGACTCTTCTACTGTGAAGAATCCAAGACTTCCCTTGCCTCCCCCGCCCCTCCCCCCAGATCCAGATGTGCCCCCATGGGAATGGGACTTTACGACCATAGCTGTTGGCTTCAGGAGCCCTGGTTTGACAGATAAACTGAGTAGAGACTGGATCAAGGTCACCCCCAGGGTCAATGGCAGTGTTCTGGGTCAATGGCAGTGTAGGTCCCTTAGGAGAGTCTACACCGCACAGTGGGCTGTGCTTGGAAGAAGAGCAGCTTTGCTCCTCCCACACTTGCCTGAAATTGGGCCCGAGGGTCTCCCTTACCAGCTACCAAGGACTGAAGGCTCCTGACAGGTATCTGGAAGGGTTTGGTGGCAGCTCACAGGAAGCCCGGCTAGGGCCCTCGGCTCATTTACTGGCAGCTCACGGTTTCCCTGAGTGCTCCCAGTTAATAAATCCCAGGCCTTTTCGGTGTGAACGGGAAGAGATTACTAGCCCAGTCATTTGGCTGGCGCTGCAGGGCCTCCACACACCTCATACATCACACCTGATACATCAGAGAGGCGCCCAAGGAGTGCCACTGGGTGGTGGGTATGGGGAGGGGTGCTGATCGCTAGTGGAACAGAGGCAACATTCCTCCCCTCCTGTGCCCCCCTTCCCTAGCCTGCTCAGTTTCTGCCTGGACCTGGGAGCCAGTGTGCCTTTATGATACTTCTGGGAGTCAGTGGACTCCAGTGGGGTGTGCAGGGTGAGGTACCCCCTTCCCCTCCTCACAGGGTTTGCAGAAAGGCCAGCAAACCGTTTGATGATGGGTTAGAGGTGGTTCATCTCCTGCCTGGGTGTCAGCCATCATCTCGGGTTCTGCTGGTGGAATTGGGTTGTCCATGGTTCTCACTGCCTTCTGAAAAATACAAACAGATTCTTAACCCTGGGTAAGAATGGCTCTGTTACAGCTCTGTTATTTACTTCAAAAATAACAGAGGGTGTATAATGTGTGTGTATGCTTTTACACACATGTGTGCAAAAAAGTGCATCTAAAAGAGCAGAGCTGTGAGGTAGGAGGGTGAAGACCAGGAGGAAAACAGAGGAAAAGAGGAAGAAGGGGAAAGAGGTGAGAGAAACGGAGCATGCAGGGGCTTCATGGAACCAGAGGCCTCCGTGCGTCCCCTGTGACTGGATGCAGGGTAAGGACCAGTCCCCCAGGTCTAGGCCATAGGCACAGTTGGAGGGGGACAGCCAGGCAGCCTCCTTCAAGGTCCAGCTCATTCTTGCCATGGGGGCCAGAGCTCAGTGTTGCTGGATTTTCCAATTTTCTCATCCAGAAACTGGAAATATGTAAAAATTTCCAAATTAAAAAAAAATAAAGGGCTCACTCTCAAGCCAAACAACACACACCGTAGGCCAGGTTGTGTCTGCTTAGTGCCAGGTCTGGGTCTCTACCCAGCAAAAGGCATAGCCAAGTTAAGACAGGCTCCTGCTACTTTCTGCCTGTGGGGTCTGGGACCCACACACGAATCCCTGCACCTCTGCTTTCTTATGGCTGTGTCTCCTGGGGTTCCCATGGATTGACAGCACTCCCAGGACTCCTCCTGCCCAGAGCAGCCTTCAGCAAATCCAGGCCCTCTGATCTGCGCTTCCTTCTTTCTTTCCTCTCAGAAACCATCTCCCTAGGTTTAGGATAAAGATGTGGACAGACTGTTGGAGTTGGCGATACAGACCTTCTCATTTACTCTGGAGGCTGAGGCAGGAGAAAGTTCAAGACCTACTGGGGAATTGAACCCAGGCCATCAGGTTTTGCAAGCAAGTGCCTTTAGCCACCGAGCCATGGCTACAGCTCTCAGATTATGATGTCTTTTAGAAAGGTGTGCAATCTAAAAGACACACAGTAGGGACGCTTCTGCCTTTGGCCCGTTTTCTTTAATCTTCGTCTTCCTTTCTCAAGGCTCCACAACCTTTTTCTCTTTTCTTTCTCTCCCTCTCCCCTATTGACTTCTTTTTCTGGAGTGTTTTTATCTTTTTATTTTTTGGTAGGGTCTCATTCTAGTTCAGGCTGACCTTGGAATTCACTCTGTAATCTCAGGCTGGCCTCGAACTCACAGCGATCCACCTACCTCTGCCTCCCGACTGCTGGGATTAAAGGCTGACTGTTTTTTAAAATTTTTCTTTTAGTGATAATTGTATTATGCATTCATGCACATAATATATTTTGGTCATTGTCATGGTTTGATCCAGGTGTCCCCCACAAACAAATGAATGTGTTCTGAATGCTCGATCCCCAGCTGATGGCAGTTCGGGAATTAGAACCTTGCTAGAGTTGTGTTGTTGGTGGCGGGCTTATGGGGTTATAAACCAGCTTCCCCTCGCCAGTATTAGGCACACCTTCCTGCCACTATTTCCAGTGCTGTGGCAGAGGTGATGTCCAGCCATCTCTGCTCAATGCCATCATTTTCCCTGCCAGGATGGAGTCTCCCCTCTAGTCTGTAAGCCTAATAAACCCATTCCTCCACAAGCCGCTTTTGCTTGGGTTCTTTCTGCGCAGCAACTAGAAAGCTGACCGCAACAGTCATAATCTCCTGCTACCTCCTCTTGTTCCCCTCCCTACTCCCCTCCCAATGAAATCCCTCTTCTTTCTAACGAGTCCCTATTTATTTATTTATTTATTTAGTTAGTTATTGTTAATAAGTAGAAACTCTGTATGAACAAGTCTTGTGTTGGTACCCCCATATCCTCCTCCCCACCCGCAATCCACCGAGGGCCCTCCTCAGTGGGATTGCTGGAATGCTCCATGGGATGGAGGGCTATGAGTTGTGTTAGCAGTAGCTAGTTTATTTTATTTTATTTTTTCTTTGAGGGAGGCAATGCCTCTGGATATCCTCCTCTGTGGTCTGTCTGGATCAGTCCTTGTGGCAGGGGACCCTGGATAGCCTAGTACTCAGCCCGGTTCTCCTGGCCCAAGTGTGTTGTTACTGAGGGGTGCCATGCCTCTGGACAGTCTCCCCCACCACGGCTCTTTCTGCCCCCTCTTCCGCTCAGTTCCCTGAGTCGTGGTGGGTGAGTATTAAGGCTGCTTTAATGTTGTGAGTTTTAAATCTGCTTTACTCTAAGAGTCTCTGGGTTTCAGTTTGGGGTTTTTGGAGTATCCTCAGTGTCTGTCTCCGCTACCCTTGCACAGGTTGTCTGACTTGCTGTGGAAGCGGCACTTTTGCTCAACTCACCACTTCCTCTGTGGTTTCACCTGGGCCCCAGCTGATGTGTTAGAGGCTGCTTATCTCCTGCCTGGGTGTCAGCCATCATTTCAGGGCTTATTGGTGGAATTGAGTTGTTCACAGTTCTCGTTGCCTTCTGAAAAATACAAACAGATTCTTTTTAAAAAAATATTTTATTTATTCATTTTCAAGCAGAGAGAGAGAGAGAGAGAGAGAGAGAGAGAGAGAGAGAGAGAGAGAGAGCGGGAGCGTGCGCACCAGGGCCACCACCTTGTGGGTCTGGCTTATGTGGGTCCTGGGGAATTGAACCGGGGGCCTCAGGAACTGGAGCCAAGTGCCTTAATCGCTGAGCCATCTCTCCAGCCCAGAACAGATTCTTTCTTAACCCCAGGAGCACCAGGTGTGGATGTTAGTCTGTCATTTTGACCCAAAGTCCCTCGCCTCTTCTATTTTTTAAAAAATATTTTATTATTTATTTTCAGGAAGAGAGAGAGAGAGAGAGAGAGAGAGAGAGAGAGAGAGAGAGAGAGAGAGAGAGAGAGAATGGGTATGCGAGGACCTCTTGCCACTGCAATCAAAATCCAGATGCCTGTGCCACTTTGTGCATCTGGCTTACATGGGTACTGGGGAATCGAACCCTGGGCTATCAGTCTTTGCAAGGAAGAGCCTTTAACTGCTGAGCCATCTCTCCAGCCCCCTCTTCTATTTCTATGTCTTTTCCCTCCTCCATCATCCATAGCAATATGTGATGGGTCCAATGTTGTGCAGGAACCACACTGCTGTGAGGTCATGGGCACACTCATGTCTGGAAGATCGCCTCAAAGCACCTCTCCCTACCCTCTCTGGTTCTCACGTTCTTTTCTCTCTTCCTGCCACAATGCTCCCTGAGCTCCGTGGGCATAATAGAGATGTCTCCTTTAGCAGCCTGGAAATTCCTCCTGACTCTGCCTCCAATCTCTCTGTCAGCCCCACCCCACCATGGCTTTTGCTTTCCTTGGTGAGGGGTTGGGGATCAAACTCGGGCACCCCAGCTAGAGTGGAAACCACATTATGCACTGAGTGCTCTCCCCAGCCTGACATTTGTCCGTCTGTTTTATTTGTTACAAATGCCATCAGGTTTGTCTTGAGTCTTTACAGTGTTGTTTCTGACCGTTCTAGTTGGAAGGTTTCAATTCCCTCCAGTCTCATATATTAATTTTTCTTTATCTTCTTTACTTGTATGACTTTTACCCTTCTAGAACTTTTTTTTTCTCTCCTTCATTATATGAGCTGGTAAATATTTACCTTTGTTTTCTTCCAGATTTTTATGGCTTTGCTTTTTTATGTTTAGCTCTTTAATCCTTTATAATTTATTTTGGCACCAAGTATCATGTGAAGATCTGAATTTATTTAATTTTCTAAATGGCTAACCAATTGCCCCAGCACTAGTTAATCAGTAATGTTCGCTTCCTGGTGACTTGGAATTGCCACCTTATCACCCATGGACTTTACTTATGTGCCTAGCCCAGTTAAATCCGAAGCTCTGCTTTCCAGTCTCCCCCCCCCCCCACTCTTCCATTGACCTTTTTAATCATTCTTGTGCTGGGACCATACTGTTTTATGATTATAGCTTTATGACATCATCATTATTATTATTATTTTGAAATCATAGATATTAAACCTGGAGCCTTATGCATGCTAGACAAATGTCCTATGGCTGAACTATATCTCTAGTATGAAAACTAGATTTTCTGTTCCTTCTTTTTCTTTCCCTCCTTCCTCCCTCCCAACATGTCTTCTATCCTCTTTCTTCCCCTTCCTTCCTGTAAGGACAGGTTCTTATTATGTAGCCCAGGCTGGCCCCAAACTCAAGGCAATCTTCCTTAATTCTTTTGGGGGACATTATTCAAACTACCATACCCCCCAAAAAAATAATCCTGTGGTACATCTCCTTTAACTACTATGAATCTACTTCCTAAAACTGACTCATGTCTAACTTCCTGGAATAAAGACAGTTTGCTCAGGTCCCATTCAATCCCACTCATGTCTTCATTCAAAGCTGGCTTTGTTCTGCCCATGTTTTATTTAGGATGTGTGTGTGTGTGTGTGTGTGTGTGTGTGTGTGTGTAACAGGTTATTAAAAATACAAGATAAGGAATGAAGCTGCCTGGATTTGAATCTTGGATCTGCTAGAGCTTAGCTGTGTGCCCTTCTGCCAGCTGCTTACCTCTCTGATCTTCAAAGATGTGGTAACACTGACATCCAGTTCAATCCACGGGGTTGTAAGGATTCAATGCCAACAGCAAATTTCAAGTTCTCCCTCGTGACCTTATCTAACCCTAACAGCCCTGTGAATTGTTAGGCGTGCCCAGTTTCATTTAACAGAGTAGGAAACGAGGGCTCAGAAAGGTTAGGCAACTTGCTCAGAATTACACAGCTATTAAATGGCTGGTGAGATACGACTTATCCATGTCTCCTTATTCCCTCTCAGCAGTTGGGATTCACCAACAGTTCCTGCAAAGTCAAGTGTCTGATTTTTGCCTGCCTTACCGATGCAAAGCCTTCTGATCAGAGGAAACTTTTTGATTTCTGTATTTGATGTCCACTTAGCCTTCAAAACACAGATCAAATATCTCCTCCTCGTTCCATCAACTGATGCCTCCATCCAATGCTCATAGAGTTGGCCTTGTCATCCCGTTTTTTGCAGTTGGATTAGCTTCCTCTAGGCCCCAGGGAGCAGCCCCTGCTCACCCCTCCATTTGCTGAATTGAGTGGTGAGCCCCAAGTGAGCAACAAAGATGCAGGGAAGAAGGAGCCATGTTCTAGAAATGGACAAGTGTGGGATTCGTAGCCCTACCAGTGGTAATGACTTCTCCCCACCCCCTCCCCGTACCCAGTGGTCTCATTCTTTACAACAGGGATGACATCCCAGCCTCATGAGGAAATTCCACATGGTCAAACCCCTCAGCATCATGCCTCTAAGTATTCTGCAAACATGGACCCTCCCTTCCCCTTGTCTCTGGTGACTCTTCTCTATGAAGACTGGCAAGCTCCCAGACCAGGGGACATTTCTCCCATGTGTGTCTCTGTTCTGCTACGACCCAGTACAAGTTGGGTCAGAAATGCTTATTTTCATGATCTTCCCCCATTGAGAGAGAGAGAGAGAGAGAGAGAGAGAGAGAGAGAGAGAGAGAGAGAGAGAGAGAGAGAGAGAGAGAGAGAGAGGCAGGGGATTTGTGTAGCCATTCTACAGGTGATGACCAAAAACCAAGGCCTTCTACAGAAAATGACCCTCCCAAAGTTACCGAGGGAAGTGAGCGGTAACAAAGCCAGTGCAGAGCCCTAATCCCTTGACCTGCTTTCTTCTCAGACGTTGTTGTTTCTCCAGGTCAGGTTCCTCCCTCTGCACCCTGGGGCCAGACCCAAAGGGAGATGTTGAAAGAGAGTCTGAGGAGCAAAACAGGCCCAACAAAACTCTTCCGCGTGTTTCGGCCTTTCATCTCCGGCTGCTGCTCTCCAGGCAGGGGCGTTCAGCTCCTGGGTTCTGGTGTCTGTCGGTCGGTCTTGGCACTGACTGTCATTCAGCTCTGCCACTTATTAGCTGGGAGGGAAGATTAATAAGTGACAGAGTCAGGACTCTGTTTTCTAAACTTAGCAACATGATGGCCAACGAGAGAACTCGAACCCAGCCAGCCAGGCCAACACCCCCCACTGCAGCGCAAGGGCCAGTGGGAGTGGTTTGCTTCCTTCTTACAGGTGAGGAAACTGAGGCAGGAAGCTGGGACGGAAAGGGCTGTGTCATGACCACCCGGCAGGCCAGCATCCTGGAACCCAGTGTCCATATTGGGTTCTCTCTGGAGGCTGTATTACCACCAAGGGGCAGTGGCCACGCTGGCTTCTCACCCCAAATCTGGGTGCCCGGAGGGTGGCCTCTTCACATCTTCGTTGCTTCCTCAGTGTCAGGGGCATAAATGACAAGGTGCTGGAGTTGGCCTCCCTTGCTGTGGGCCTGACCCTGTTGAGGAGAGGACCTCTCTCAGTGCTTTCTCCTTCCCAGGTCTGCCCAGTGCTCCTTCCTCCTGCCGCTCACTTCCTGGCCGCTCTGCTCCCAGACCAGGCCTTCTTCCACCAGGGCCTCTCGCTGTTAGAAAGGGGTGATTCCCACATCACACACATGCGCACCACACATATATACGCATATTCATACTGCACACACATACCATATACATACATCAGATGTACATAACACACCATACACACCACACACCACATTCACACGTCATACACAATGCATGCACATAGACACACATGCATACAACGCATATACAGATACCATATGCACACACCCCATATACCAAATATATACGACACACACCATACATGTGCATACACACACATACACCACACACTAAACACATTTCAAACGTGCCACATACACACATACTCATACTCACACCACATACACACACTCACACCACACACCATACACTTGTGCACTTGACCAGATGATCTGGGTTCAGGTCCTCCAGAGTAGCCAGGGACTTAAATTCAAGTTGCCCTCTGGGAGTGGAGAGGTGGGACAGGAGGGAAGGTACCCATACACCCAGGGTGTTTTCAAGAAATGACCACTGTGGGCACCTGCTTGGAATTGGGCCAGAGTGAAAGAGGTCATGAACTTGGGGTTCCTGGGCACTGTGGTGGCCCTTGGGTGAAGCTGCCAGTGTTCACATGTCTGGGGAAGGGCCAGCCAGGAAAGGAAGTGTGAGAGACATGGAAGCTGGCTTTCCTAAGAGCATCCATCACCCTGGCAGTGTGAGTTCTGGGCTCCTCTGCCTGGCCTGGCCCTGCCCCCTTCGGTCACTTTAGGCTCCCGTTCTCTGAAGGCTGAAGCCTTCCCCATTCCAGCTCCGCTCCCCTGCCTTCCTCTTCCCTCTGGGCCCTTAGATCACCCTCTCCAGCGGCACTCCTGTGTCCTTGGAAAATAAGCTCTGCCTTTATCCTCTTCACAACTACAAACCACTCTGTCGAAGATCTCATGAGTCTCCTGCATCACCTCAGCGATGGGAAGCTGGGTAGATAGAGACCCTGCTTTTCTTGTCCTCCACTTACCCTCAGCCCTTGAGGACAGGGACAGGGAGGACCTTCAAACAAGATCTGTGGGCTGAAGAGATGGGATGTGTGTGGATGCACGAAATCCTCTTGGAGTCGTTTCTAGAATTGGGAAAGCTCAGCTCCTGGCTGACAAAAAAAATCACATGAGTTCTTTGTGTTGCCTCTGAATCCAGAAGTTCTGAGCCTTAAACTTCATGCTCAGGACCCAGCCCTCACTCTGGCTGTGCTTAATCTTGGACCAATATCCTGGAGTCATCCCCTTCCCCTGCTGCAGAGGAAGAGAGGCCCAATGGTCACCTCATCCTTCAAGGTGGCCTCCAGTATCTTCCTGCTGTCCCAGGCGCAGCAGCTTGATCCCAGGAGGCATGGAGTTGCTTAGAGTGAGCGAGAGCCCCAGGACTGGGGCATCGATCTTCCTGTGGCAAGCAGCCAAGGGGCCTGGGAGAGAGGGGTTGTGAGGGAAAGACGGGGTGGTGGTAGGGGCCAGACATGCTTCTTTTTTTTATATTTTATTTATTCATTTTCAAGCAGAGAGAGAGAGAGAGAGAGAGAGAGAGAGAGAGAGAGAGAGAGAGAGAGAGAGAGAGAGAATGCACCAGGGCCACCACCTTGTGGGTCTGGCTTATGTGGGTCCTGGGGAATTGAACCCAGGGCCTTAGGCACTGGAGGTGAGTGCCTTAATCACTGAGCCATCTCTCCATCCCCAGACATGCTTCTTGTAGAGATGGGCTGTTGGCCGCAGCATTGGGGCAGAGGGAAGTCATGGTTTTGGGAGAGGCAGTTGGGTGGGAGTGGCCTTGGCAGGAGCCAGAGTTAGGAGAGCTGATAGATCATGTCTCTCTGAGCTACAGTGTCTCCTGCTTCTTTAAGGGGAAGTTCCATGGGTATGAAGGTAGTTTGAAGGCATCAGCCCTGTATTAGTTACTATTCTCCTGCTGTACCCAATACCCGATGAGAGCCCGGAAGGAAGGATTTCCTTTGGCTTTCAGTTTGAGTAGGATGCAGCCCATCATGGCAGGGAAGGTCTGCGTGAGAACAAGGATCAAGCAGCTGGTCACATCGTATCCACAGTCAGGAGGCAGAGAGACACGGATGCCGGTGCTCAGCTCTCTCCATTTTTTGGTTTTTATTTTGAGGCAGGGTCTCACTCTAGCCCAGGCTGACCTACAACATACTCTGTAGTCCTAGGCTGGTCTCAGACTCACAGTGATCCTCCTACTTCTGCCTCCTAAGTGCTGGGATTAAAGGCATGTGCCACCACACCTGGCTTCTTTTTATAAATATAAATAAATATGTGTGTATGCAAAGAGAGGAGAGAGGACAGAGACAGAGAGAGACAGAGAAAGAGAGAATGGGGGTCTCTAGCCGCTGCAAAGGAGCTCCAGATGCATATGTCACTCTGTGCATCTGGCTTTACATGGGCACTGGGGAATAGAACTCAGGTCGTTAGGCTTTGCAGGCAAATGCCTCAACCACTGAGCCATCTCTCCAGCCTGTTTTCTCCTTTTTATACAGTCCAGGACCCCAGACCATGGGATAATCCTGTCCACAGTTAGGGTGGGTCTTCCCACCTCAATTCACCTCATCTAGAAACTCCCTCACAGACATGCCCAGAGGCTGGTCTCCTAGGTGGTTCTAGATCCTGTCAAGTGGATAGAAGACTTGAATGGTCACAAGCCCTGTGCAGTAGCTGTTACCATCACGACTATAGTCAGAGAACCGGTTTTCACAGAACTGGCTCTGGGCACCAGATCTTCTTCCCTATCCTAGGCTCCCAGCTCCTCTGTGTGGAAAGGGATTGAGCCTTGCCATTAGGGGCGAGAATTCTGGATCCTCACTCTCCCTCTGCTTCTAGCCTCCTGTGCTGCCTGGAGCAAAATCACATCAAGATCTTTCTGCACTTTGTGCTCTTCAGTGTATTCTTATTTCTCAGCCGCCTGCGTCACCTCTGGCCACCAGACCAACCTCTAGCTCATGTCAGTGCTTACTGGATTTTTGTTGATGTTTTTAGATGTATGTGTGGTGGTGGTGGTGGTGGTGTATAAAACCAGGGTGTGTGCATGTGGAGGCCAGGGGAGAATAACATGTGTCTTCCTTATCCATGTTTCTTTGAAACTAATCTCTCACTAGGCCCAGACCAAATTCCAGGGGTTCTCCAGACTCTGTTCCCCACAGGGCTGGATTATACACATGACCTGCTCAGCTGCTTATGTGTGTGCTGGGGAATCTAAGTCTGGGTGAGTCAGGCCTTCTCAGGACCTCATGCTTGCACCACGGTAAGTACTCTTCTGAGCTATCTCCCCAGATCCAGCTAACTAGGTTTTATAAAAGTTCCTACTGAAGGGATAGATCAGCAGTTAAAGCTTGAGGGCTCAGGTTCAATTACCCAGTACTTACTTAAAGCCAGATGCACAAAGTGGTGTATGCATTTGAAGTTTGTTTGCAGTGTCTGGAGACCCTGGAATACCCATACTCTTTCTCTCTGTCTGCTTTTCTCTCAAATAAATCAATAAAAATCATTTTTTGAAAAGTTCCCGTATGAAGCAGGTCTCTCAGGGAGCATAGTCATAGGTAAATGAATACATAAATAAATAGGAGTACTACTGTAGACCCGATGTTGTAGGCCTGTAATCTCAGCTACTTAGAAGGTTGAGGCAAGAGGATCACAAGTTCAAGTCCTGCCTGGGCAACTTAGTGAGATCCTGTCTCAAAATTAACAATAATAATAATAATAATAATAATAATAATAATACAGGCCTGGGGAGATGGCTCAGTGGCTAAAGGCACTTACCTGCCTGGGTTCAATTCCCCATCACCCATGTAAAGCTGGATGCAAAAAGCAGTTACGTGTACATACCTGGTGTGCATTTGTATCAGTAAGAGACCCTGCCACATGCACACCCCCCCCCACAATAAATAAATACAACTATATAAATACAAAAAGACAATACAAAAATGGCTAGGGATGTGGCTTATTGGTGGCATTCACGAGACCCTGGGTTCAATACCCAGTGTTGCAAAACATAACAAAAATAAAGTAAGAATAAGATAAAACAGAGAGCTTCTGTCAGGTACATCCTGGGATTCTAGAGATGGATGGAGAGCTTTGGTCATCCACTGTCTGAAAACTGGAGCCCGTGAGGGCCTGCAGTAGTGTGCAGGCTGAGCCTGGGCCAGCTGATGCCCTGCCTTCCAGCCCGAGCTGCAGGCCCAAGGACCAGGAGCACCAGAATAGCAGACTGATGTCCCAGGCCACACATCAGGCAGAGACGATCCCCCTCCTCACTCTTTTGTCCAATGGTTGGATGAAGCTCACCCACATCCGGGCACTTCGCTTGGTGCACCAATTCGAATGGAGCATTTTCCATCCACATCCAGCTGACACCCCAAAGGAACAATGACAGTGGCCTTCTTCAGCCTCAGGACACATCACCCTGGAAGGGTGAAAGAGCACAGAGGAGATGGCTCCTGGCTTCCATTTGGAAGCCATTATCTCTCCATTGATGGCTCTGAACTCAGTGTCCCCTCTTCTTCCCACAGGAGGCTGAGCAAGGCTGGGGAATGCCATATATTCCAAGAGTGAGCATTACCTGGGGTTAACTGCTGCTGGCCCGACAGGGAGACCAAAGCCAGTAGGTGGAAACCACCTCTGTTCTCCGAAAGGTCATGTGCTGGGCAAAGCCAGACCCAGAGTCTACTAGGTAATGTTTCTGGAGTGTGACTTGGTGTGGGGGGGGATCCTGAGGGATCCCAGGGCTGGTGGAGTGTCTCCACTGGGCAGGGGGAAGGGGAACCAGGCAGGGGGCAAGAGGGGGCTGGTGAATAGATAAGAAGGAAGTACTCAGATGGATGGGCTGGGGTAGGGGGTGGTGCTGGGAGTCAGGACTACAGGTCTGTCCTATTCAGCAAAAAAATAAAGAGAGAGAGAGAGAGAGAGAGAGAGAGAGAGAGAGAGAGAGAGACTTCAGAGCTCTGCCCTATCTCAACTCTGGGCCTGGGAGGCAGAACCTGATGGGGCCTGTTAGATATGTTACAGGCCCAATGCGGGAAGCTGTTTTGATTAAATTTGGGAGCATAATTGCAGGGTTTGTACTGCGGTCTCATTATGGCTTTTTTAATCTTGTTAACCTCTCCTCCCCATCTCTCAACCACTCCCCCCCTTCGCTTCCCTCCACAGCCACAGGCTGCGGCCTTAAAACAATACCAAGAATATTTTCCATCTCTCTGTCCTGGCTTTCTTCTCCTTTCTCCACCACCAGATTGCATCCTGAAGGGTTGGATGGAGTGAAGAAAGAACGAAGAAAGCAAAGGCCATAGTGGTGGGGGATTTTCTGTGGCTTCCCCCGCCTCCCGTAGTGCCTCTTCTTAAAGCTCCTGTGTATCCTGCTTTTAGAGGCATGAGGGGCCTATGAGGCCAGTGGTAGCTTCAGGAGTTCCCTCAATGAGGTTCACATTCCCCATGAAGTGGGGAAAATGTTAGAAACTAGGTTAATGAGCATGTCAGGGGGCTTCAGGAGCCTGAGGCAATAGGGAAGAGAATAGCCCTGGGGAAGGGAAAGGAAGGGCTGGGCTGGGGGTGTGGAGTGAATGGTAGAAGGAGAGGAATCCAAGGTACAGAGCTGTGACTTCTGCACACAGATTGCATTAGTCAGGATGGGCCCAGCTGTGGTGTAGTAACAAATAAGCCCTCAGCTCAGGGGCTTCACATACTAAAAACAGGTAGATGACTTCCTTTTAGTAAAAAAAAGCACCAAGGATGACAGTGGAGAAGAAGAGGAAGATTAGGAAGTGATCATGGAGGGAAGCCTGGCAGGTGAAGTCAGCATCATGGGGTGGTGAGGGCCTTCTGGTCTTAGCCAATCATGGGCCCCAAGTGGTGTGGCCAGGCCTTAGGCTGTGAGCTCCCTGGGGGGATGCTACAGGGCTTTCACAAAGGGTGTTGAGGGGGAACTAGGGGCATATATGTTTTACAGAAGTAAAAGGCTTCTGGAGACAGCGGTCTGAGCTACTGGAAGTTTAGAGCAGGCTGGAGTGAGGAGGGCACATACCCCCTCCTCCCCTACCAAAGTCCTTCACCTTAAGGTTCCTGTGTAGCTCATCTCAGCCCCCATTCCCATAAAGATCAAACATGGTCCTGTGACTATGTCGTTTCTCTCAGGAGTTTCTGAGTTCTTTGTTCCTAACTTACCCACACTCTAGGGCCACTCAGAGGAACCTTTTAAGGACACTCTCCCACCTCAGCGGCTCACCAAGCCGTCTCCTGGTCTCTCTTTTTTTTTATATTTTATTTATTCATTTTCAAGGAGAGAGAGAGAGAGAGAGAGAGAGAGAGAGAGAGAGAGAGAGAGAGAGAGAGCACACCAGGGCCACCACCTTGTGGGTCTGGCTTATGTGGGTCCTGGGGAATTGAACCCAGGGCCTTAGGCACTGGAGGCAAGTGCCTTAACCACTGAGCCATCTCTCCATCCCTCCTGGTCTCTTTAGCACCTCGAAAGAGTGATTACTTTCCAATCTGTACAGCCACACTCATGCTTCCTGGGCGCCATTGTCTTCAAGGTCCTCACCTGCAGCCCCATCTCAGCCAGTCAGTATCCTGCCTAATTATGAAGCTACTCTGCAGATGGGCTCCCGTGGGAGCCTGGGTATTGTTGACCTTGGGAGTGAGTTCAAGGTAGAGCTGCAGAGCTGCCTCCTGAGGAAGCTGCAGGGACCAGCCTGGGCGATGGACCTGTTGATTGCTAAGTGTTCTGAGTGCCTGGAGCTCTACCAGGCAGAGTAGCCGGTCTGTCTAAGCACAAAGGGAGAAAGAGGAGGCGAGGGAGAGCCAGGCGACCCCGAGCCAACACAACTGGACGTGATGTCCGCTGCCAGGGTCCCAGTCAGATGATACGAGGGAGCACGTGTGGATGGGTGGCAGTTCTCTTCGGCAGGGTCTGGGCCCAGTATGGGAAAGGCGCTCTCTCCCAGGGTTGTCCTGGCGGCCCAGGTATGTGACTCAACACCACCTTGGGAAACAGGCCTGGGTTTGTCACAGCTTAGGAGGGTCAAGGGCATTCCCTGAAGCTTGTGGCTGGGGGCCAGCTAGGTCACAGACTCTGTTCTACGCCACAATGTTCATATCATTATCAGGGTCCACTCTAGCCATTGAGGCTTTTGCCTTCCACTGGACCTGTCTCAGCCTCAAGCCCTCTTACACATATGAACTGGGAATCCTAGGGTCCAGTCAGAGCTCTCCACCTTTCTCTGAGCCTCACCTTGCCAGCAACACTCCCTCTCTGTCCACAGCTGGGCACTGATCCATTCCCTGGTGGCTGGGCTGAAGGAGACAGAGAGCCAGAGTTGTTCTCTGTGACCAGGAGTATTAGTTCTGCTCCGGCATCTGTGTGTTCACGAAACTAGAATGCACAAGGCTCTGCTAAAGCCCAGGGGGCCAATCTCCTCCTCAGGTCCCAACCTTCCACAGGAAAATGGAAGTTCGAGGCCTTGTATTCTCTAAAGGCCCAAGGTACAGATTTTCAGTGCCAGGCCCAAAGGGCGGGCTGGAGAACAGAGGTTCAGCAAGAGCCATGGAAATTAACATGGCTGAGCATGTGCACTGTGCCAGCCATGCCCAGTCCTTAGGTACTGGGCTACTTTCTGCCATGTCTTCAGTTACTAAGTGGGAAAGGCCATAGATCTTCCAGAGAGTTGGTAGGTTGGAGCACTTTCTCTGACTCCCCCTCCACTACGGTGGTTCTTTACCACTTAAAGATGAGAGCTGTTGAGGTGCCTACCTTTAATCCTAGCACTCAGGAGGCAGAGATGGGAGGATCACTGTGAGATCAAGGCCAGCCTGGGACCACAGAATGAATTCCAGGTCAGCCTGGGCTAGAGAGAGACCCTAACTCAAGAAAACAAACCAATTAAAAAATGTGATGTGGCTCCCACCTCCTCCCAAGCTTACACTCAGCCTGTCCAGGTTGAAAGATCATGCCATGTCCCTAGCACATTCCTCAGTTCCTCCCTGCAGCTCTGGCTGGATGGACATGCACGTTTGCACACGCACACAGACAGGGCTCTTTGTCCTGTGGCCTCTAGGAGGCCCAAGGCTGGCTCTCTTTCCTCTGGTCTGTATGGTGTGTGTAAGTGGCCCAGCACAGCCCTAGGCACAATCTCTTCCCTGAAATGATGCTGGCAGTTAGAATGATGGGTGGAATGACCCCACCCGGGCGGGTGTGTTTCTGGAATCCACTGAGGAGATGATTTCTGACAAAGCCCTAGAGGCCCAGGAGGGGCCACTCCTGCTCCCCTGACGGGCATTGTTCCTAATGGGGTGTGTTGTCAGCTGATGAGAGGTGTTGGGCAGGAACCTATCATGGCTATAGACTCTGCCGTGAGTGAGTAATTAGACACTAATTAATCTGCATTTCACAAGAGAGTCAGGGATATTAAGGGGAAGAAGCTGCAAAGATTAAAGGCCTCGTGGAGAAGGGGAAGCTGGGACAAGGAGTCCTTGGAGCAGATGAGGAGAGGATGGCAAGGGGCAGGTGGCGCTGTAGGCATTCACTGGAGCGGGTGTGACCATAGCCAGACAGGTCAGAAAGGCCTGGTGTCCCTGCAGAGCCAAGGATTGCTCCACACAGCAGACAGAACTGCCTACCAAGGGTGGCCTGGATAGCTTTTTAAAAAAAATATTTTATTTATTCACTTTCAAGCAGAAAGAAAGATAAAGAGCACACCAGGGCCATCACCTTGTGGGTCTGGCTCATGTGGGTCCTGGGGAATTGAACCCAGGGCCTTAGGCACTGGAGGCAAGTGCCTTAACTGCTGAGCCATCTCTCCAGCCCCCTGGACAGCTTTTAATGTGTCTTTAAAATGAGAGAGAGGGAGAGGAGAGAGAGAGAGGTGTTCAGAGATGGGTCAGTGGGTAAGAGCATTTTCTATGTAAGCCTGAGGACTGAGTTCAATCCTCAACACCCAAGTTCAAAAGCCAGGCTTGTATGCCTGTAACCCCAGAACTGAGGGTGGGTGAGACATGGAGACAGAGGATCACTGGGGGTCTCTGGTCAGTCAGTCTAAGGTGGGAGGAGGAAAGCGAGGCATGTGCTTCAGGTTCAGGGAGAGGCCCTGTACCAAGGAAATTAGGGGAGGAGTGACAGAGGAGGACACCTGAAATCCACCTCTGGCCTCTGCACAGGTGCACATAGGGCACGTGCATAGACCACGTGTATACACATAATGCAGTGTGAGCACACGCCATGTCACACACAGCAATGGGTAGTTTCTGTCATATAGGCTTCTTTGTAAAAGGTGCAAAGATCATTTTAGTTTTTGAGTCATGCAAGAATAAATTGCCTTTCTTTTTAAATTTTTTATTTTTATTTAGTTATTTTATTTGCAAAGAAAGAGAAAGAGAGAGAAAGAGAGAGAGAGAGAGAGAGAGAGAGAGAGAGAGAGAGAATGGGTGCTCCAGGGCCTCCAGCCACTGCAAACAAACTCCAGATGCATCTGGCTTTACCTGGGTACTGGGGAATTGAACCTGGGTCCTTAGGCTTTGCAAGCAAGCACCTTAACTGCTGAGCTACCTCTCCAGTCCACATTCTGCATTTTTAACAAGTTCCCAGGTAAACATGGAACTCACTTCAAGCATGGAGGAGGTCTACACACTGCATGCTGTTAGAGGTCAGAGGCCAGCCATCCAGGGATAGCTAAGGGTCCCCATGGATGATGCTTCTCTTGTTTGTGGAACACAGTGGTGGTACCAGGTTCGTGTGCCCAGGGCCACGTTCCAGCCCCCCCCCCATCACTTATCTGTGTGGTGTGTGGTAAGCGGGCAGCTTGCAACTATTGGTGCCTTGAATTTCTCTCCGCTGTAGGAATCCACCTTGCACTTTGTTCCCAAGCAAGAAGAGGGTGTGTCATAGTCCACCTGCCATAACGGAATCTCCCAGGATTGGAGAATTTATAGCGAAAGAAATTTACTTAGATCTGGAAGCTAAAAGACTGAGCAGCTGCACCTGCCGGGCCCTCCTGCTACATTACAGCACTGGCAGACGTTTGTGGAAGACAGAGTAGAAGCCGTCTTGCATTCTAGCAACTTTCAGGAGAACAAGCCCATTCCAGGGAGGGGAGGAGAGGTTAATCTCTTTTTAAAAAGTATTTATTGGGGCTAGAGAGATGGCTCAGCAGTTAATGTGCTTGCCTGCAAAGCCTAAGGACCCAGGTTTGATTCCCCAGTACCCACATAAGCCAGATGCACAGTGTTGCATGCATCTGGAGTTCATTGCAGTGGCTGGAGGCCCTGAAGCACCCAAGCACCCATTCTCTTCTCTCTCTCTCTCTCTCTCTCTCTCTCTCTAATAAATAAAAATAAATAAAATGTTTCTCAAAATATTTATTTGAGAAGCCGGGTGTGGTGGTACACGCCTTAAATCCCAGCACTTGGGAGGCAGAGGTAGGAGGATCGCTGAGTTCAAGGCCTCCCTGAGACTACAGAGTAAATTCCAGGTCAGCCTGGACTAGAGCGAGACCCTACCTCGAAAAACCAAAAAATATATATATATATATTTGAGAGAGAGTGGCGAGGGGAGAGGGAGCACCAGGGCCTCCTGCCTCAGCAAATGAACTCCAAACACATGTACCACTTTGTGCATCTGGCTTTTATGTGGGTCCTGGGGAATCAAGCCCAGGCCATCAGGCTTTGCAAGCAAGTACCTTTAACTTCTGAGTCATCTCCCCAGCCCCAAGGTCAATCTCTTTAACCACATACTCCTCTTAAAAGTCTGTCTCCCAACATCTCCACAATAGCTATCAAATGTCAATATCAATTTCAGAGGGTGACAAGCCATGTTTAAACCAAAGCAGGATGTCAAGTCCTATTCCCTTCACAGAGCCACTCACTTCCTGTTGAATGGGCTTAGGCTATACCAGGCCTGGGGTCCAATTCCCCTTCTAGTTCATTCCTCCCAATCTAACTTCTGGCCCTTTTTGGACTGTATGCTGCTTCCTAAACCTTCCCAGAGCCTGCTCCCATAGAAGCCGATGACAGGAGGGCTTCTTGGTAGTGTCGACTCTAGGTGGAGCTTAGCCCTGGCAGGCTTCCCCTTGGGGTAGCTCTAAGTCACCATGGTAAGCAGAGGGCTTCCTGATATTAACCTCATAGGGTCCAAGCATGGCCAGGAGGATACACAGCAGTATAGCAGGGCTCTACAGAGATGGGTCTGACCTTGGCTGAGGTCCTATCCAACTACGTACCTTTGGCTATGTCCCGGTCTTGGTTTCTTATGGGTAAAGTGGGTTAATCACCTCCAGGATCCAGCCTATATCTCCCATGACTGTTCTAACAAATTACCGTGAACTTGATGGCTTAAAACAACAGAAATCTATCTTCTCACAAATCTAGAGGTCACAGAAGAAAATCAGTGTCACTGGGGCTGAAACCAAGATAATTGTTCACAAGGCTGAGTTTCCCACAGGGGATTGTAGAGGAGAACCCGTTCCCTGCTCCTTCCAGATCCTGGTGGCTTCAGATGACTCTTGGCTTGTGGCCTCCTCACTCTAATCTCCAAGACCAGTGCCTTCAAATCTCCATCCGTCTGTCTTCGCATAGCATCTTCTCTGGCCTCTGCATATCCAGTCTCCCTCGGCCTGTTCCTTAGAAGGGCTCTGGTGATGGCGGTAGATCCATCCCGATGATCCACTGTGAGGATCGTTCACTTAATCATATTGATGGGCTCCAAGGATTGAGAACAGTGTCTTTGGGGGTCACTGTCCAGTCTGTCTCACGAGCCATTGGTTCATTCTGCAGACTCCAGTCTCCCTTCCTAAGCTACAGTTGAATTTGCTGCTATGGCTCAGGTGGTCTTCTTTTTCAGGAATTCTCTTCTTTTTTTCTTTTTTAAAAAGTTGCAAGCAGACAGAGAGAAGAAAAACAGACAGAGTGAATGGGCACCGCAGAGCCTCCAACCACCACAAATGAACTCCAGATGCCTGCACCACTTTATGCATCTGGCTTTACGTGGGTACTGGGAACTTGAACTTGGTCATTACGCTTTGCAGGCCATCTCTCCAGCCCTAGGAATTATTTTCAATGTATATCATTAACTATCTGGCTATTCTGCTCACACTGTCTCTTCCTGATGTTCTGGAAGCATGTTCTATGCGTTCGGTATTGTACTTGCATTTCACTAGTGGCTCCTGCCCAGGGAGGTCAGGACTCATAGAATCCCTTTCGTGTAGACAGGGCAAGCAGGCCCAGAAAAGTTAAGCAACTTGCCCATGGCACCCAGATGCACAGCAGGATTCCCCCTCTGGGTGTCAGCCCCCACTTTATATTACCTAAGTAGGGGTTCTCTGAAATGGCATACAAAGTTCAGTCCCTTTTGCACTTTGAAGCAGTCTCTTATCAGATCTTACAAATTGCAGACATAGCATTGGAAGGACTGTTCCAGAGAGCTGAAAATCCAATTACGAGACCCGGGAATGCCGTTCCTTTGGGCCGCATCTGTGACCTCTGTCATTAAGCAAGGCTCAGGCAGTGGGGAGGGGACTTACGGGGCTCTACCTGCTCATTTGATAGCATATCTAGGGAGGTTTATTCTATTTTAATTTTGTCTCTGAGCTGTTTGGGGCTTTGGATATGGCTTCTTGTTCCTGTGAAACGTACAGGTTGGGCTTCATGGCTAAGCTATTTATTTGTCAGTGGGGTGTGTGTGTGTGTGTACATCGCTTCTCAGCGTGATGTGTATTTCTGTTTTGTCCTGACTTTAATTTCAGTCCCTGGAAATACACATGTCCAAACTCTCATGCTCATTCGTGGAAGAGTGTCCATGCAAATCCCTCATGTACGTGGATTTCCAAACGTCTAGAGATGGGAAGGCAGCTTGGCCTTTGAGGAGGTTTCTGGTAAGAGGGAATGGAATTTGCAAACAAGCATACCAGCAGACCTTGAGGTTAAAGGGTAGGAAGCCGGTCTGAGCACATCTTGGACCCTTAGGCCGAAAGAGCCATGGGAGCCAATGGTTGGGGGGCAGCTGGGGAGGCTGTGTTTATCCCAGCTGGCCTGGCCAAGAATGGTGCTGGGCACGTGGCAGGAATGGCTGCTTCAGACAGATGACATTGGTCACGGGGATCAGAGGGGCTTTGTAGACCACACCTCTGCAAGAAAGGTGACGTGTCCCTTGCTTTAGAAATGTTTTTTCTTGGCCATGACAATGGACCCAGAGAGAGATGAAGAGACTTTAGCCTTCCCGTGATAAGGGCTGCGATTCTTTTCTTTTATTATTTTTTGCTGTGAGTTTGAGACAGGGTCTCTGATATCTCAGGCTGGTCTCCATCTCACTAGACAACTGGTTTTGAGCTCAGATCCTCCTGTCTCTGCCTCATGAATTCTGGGATGTCCACAGCCACACCAGGCTTCTTTGATTTTTTTTAATAAACATCCATAACTATAGTCACCAGATTGTTAAGATTGAACTCTTGGATTTATTTCTCCTGTTGAATTGAAATTTTATAACCTTTGAACATCATCTCCCTACTTCAATATCGTTGCCCCCAAAACCACCTTTCACTATCTGCCTGTAGGGTTGAGTTTTGTTTTAGTTTTTACTGTGAGGACAGAGGCCAGCCTTCCTAAGATTGCTTTATTTCTCTTAACATGGTGCTCTCCAGGGTCACCATGTTGTTGCCATGATGGAGTTGCTCCCTTTTTGAGGCTGACTAGTCTTCCATTGTGGTGTGTGTGTGTGTGTGTGTGTGTGTGTGTGTGTGTGTGTGTGTGTGTGTGTGTGTGTGCTCTCACCCCCATGTAGAGGCCAGAGGAAGATGTTAGGCATCCTCCTCTATTGATCTTCCATCTTATTTCTTTGAGAGACTTATTTCCTTGAGAGTCTCTCACTGAGCCTAACACTCACTCCATTTTTTCAGTTAGACTGGCAGACCAGGGAACCCCAGCAATCCTCCTGTCTCCACTCTCCCTTCCCGGCACTGGGGTTACAGGCATACAGGAGTCTTGTCTTATGAATTCAAAGAATTGAAATCCACAGATCTGGGGGTAAAATGTGCAGGTTTTATTAGATTATAGATAGAATTTAAAGAGAGAGAGAAGGAAGATGGAACTCATTGTTGATGGGGGCACGAGTGGGGTTCCCTGGAAATGGGGAAGCCCAGAACTTAAGAGAAGGAAGACATGCAGAAGTCTTGCCCAAGGAGGCAAGAGGGGGTTTGAGAAGCCCCCACACCTGGCTTTTTATGTTTGTGATGGGAATGGAACTCAGGTCATCATGCTTGCTACTCAGTGAGTTATCTCCCAAGTCCCTCCATTGTGTTTTTTTTTCAATAAATTCTATTTGTATGAAAGAAAGAAAGAAGGAAAGAAAGAAAGAAAGGGAGAGGAGGAAGTGAGGGCATATGGGTATGCCAGGGCTACTGCAAAGAACTCCAGATATGTAGGACTTTGTGTCTGGCTTTATGTGGGTCCTGGGGAATTGAACCTGGGTTGGCAGGTTTTGCGAGCCAACCCCTTTAACTGTTGAGCCATCTCCTCAGCCCTCCATGGTGTTTGCTATCACATTTTCTGTCCCTGTTCATCTGTGGATGGAGGGTCGGGTTAATCCCTTCTCTGACATCCTGAAGTCATTTCCTCTGCTTCTCTACCCAGAAGTGAGATGGCTGGATCATATGATAGCACTCCTTTTTTTTTTTAAATATATATTTATTGTCCATAATGAGTTACATTATTTAGCGGGCAAACAATGCATTGTTATCCCGAATTCCCCAATTCCCCCCCTCCCCATCCCCGATCAGTTGTATATCCTCCTTCGTGGGCTGTCTGTATTAGTCCTTGTGGCAAGGGATCCTGGATATCCTAGTACTCAGCCCGGTCTTCCTGGCCCAAGTGTGTTGTTACTGATGGGTGCCATGCCTCCGGACAGTCTCCCCCACCATGGCTCTCACAATCTTTCCGCCCCTCTTCCGCTCAGTTCCCTGAGTTGTGGTGGGTGAGTATTAAGGCTGCTTTAATGTTGTGAGCTTAGAGGTCCTTGTGTCGAAAATCCTTGGTTTCTGTCTCATTGGCCTACCCTGTGTTGATTGAATGGCTGTGGTTATAGGTCCCTTGTTCATCTATCATTGTCTGCTGGGTTCCCTATGGATCCTCCACGATAAGACTGTGGTGGCTCCTCTCTTGCCAGGATCTCAGCCATCGGCCTACGGTTGGTTGGTAGGGTTAGATGGGCCACAGCTCTCTCGTTGCATCCTGAAAAACACAAACACATTTGGCTTATCCTGAGTTGGTTGAATGGCTGTGGCTATGGATCCCTTGTTCATCCTGTTCTTCTCTGCAGGGTTCCATATGGATCCTCCACAATATGACTGTGGTGGTTTTGAGAAATCTCTATCTACTTTTCCATCACGGAATTACTAATTTACATTCACACCAATAGTGGCAAGGATTCCCTCTTGTCTCCATTCCCGTCAGCACTTGCTCTCATCCTTTTGTCAGCAGCTGTTCTAAGAGGCGGGCGATGATCTCTCCTTGCGTTTTCACTTGCATTTCTGCTTAGTCGGACTGTGGAGCATGGTTTCTGGATACCTGTTGGACACCTGAGTGCTTTCTTTACAGATGTTTACCCAGATCCTTGGGCCATGTTTGATTGGTTATTTGTCTTCTTACAATTGAGTTGCTGGAGTTCTTTGTGTGTTTTAGATATTAACCCCTTATCAGATGTATGGTTTGTAAATATTTGTTTCCCGTTGTGGGTTATCTCTCCACTCTGTGGATTGGTCCCTCTGTAGTGGAGAAGCTTTTCAGGTTGAGGGGACCCCATTTGTGTATCTTTACTTTGATGACTGTGTTCTTGGCTTCATATCCTCCCCCCCAAAAAAAAAACATTACCTAAACCAGTATGATAGAGCTTTCCTTCTACATTTTTTTGAATAGTTTATTATTATTTATTTATTTTGGCTTTTCAAGGTAGGGCCTCACTCTAGCCCAGGCTGACATGGCATTACGTTCTATAGTCCCAGGTCGGCCTCGAACTCATGCTGATCCTCCTACCTCTGCCTCCCTGAGTGCTGAGATTAAGGGTGTGTGCCACCACGCCTGGTTTTTCTGGTTTTATAGCTAGTCTCACACACACTCTTACCCACTAAGTCATCCCCCAAGTCCTTCCATTGTTTTGTTAAAATAAATTTTATTTGTACAATAGATAGCTAGATTTCTCACAGTTATATCTCTAATCAAACTTGAATTGGTTTTAGTATATAAGGGTCTAATTTCATTCTTCTCCATGAGAATAGGTACCATTTATTGAAGAGTCTATCCTTTTCTTGTCATGTGTTCTTAGTATCTTTGCTGAAAACAATTGATTGTAAATGCAAGGATCCATTCTTGGGCTCTTTACTTTGTTCCATTGAGCTGTGTATCTGTTTTTTTTTAAAAAAATATTTTATTTATTCATTTTCAAGCAGAGAAATACAGAGAGAGAGAGAGAGAGAGAGAAAGAGAGAGAGGGAGAGAGAGAGAGGGAGCACCAGGGCCACCACCTTGTGGGTCTGGCTTATGTGGGTCCTGGGGAATTGAACCTGGGGCCTTAGGCACTGGAGACAAGTGCCTTAACCGCTAAACCATCTCTCCAGCCCTGTGTATCTGTTTTTATGCCAGCTTCGGCTCCGTTACTGTAGCTTTGTAGTAGATTTTTGAAGTGAGGCAATATAGTGCCGAGAGCAGCCAACCATGTTCTTTGGACTCAAGATTGCTTTGATTATTTGGAAATCTCTTATGGTTCTATATGAGTTTTAGGGAGTTTTCCTATTTCTTTGAAAAACTTCTTTGGAATTTTGATGCATAGAATCTGTTGACTGCTTTGGGAAGCATGGGTATTTTAACAATATTAATTCTCTCAATCCATGAACATGGGATAGCTTCCCATCTATTTGCATCTTCTTTAAGTATATTCACCACTATTTTATAGTTTTTTTTTCTTTTTTTTCAAGGTAGGGTCTCGCTCTAGCCCAGGCTGACCTGGAATTCACTTTGTAGTCTCAGGGTGGCCTTGAACTCATGGCGATCCTCCTACCTCTACCTCCCGAGTGCTGGGATTAAAGGTGTGCGCCACCACACCCAGCCTTCTTCTTTTTTTTAAAAAGCCTTTTTATTGACAACGTCTGTACATGTAGACAATATAACATGCTTATAATCTTCTCCTACCACCCTTCCTTTTCCCTCCACCAAATCCCTTCTTCTTACCAATTAGTTTCTCTTCTTTTTTTTTTTTGGTTTTTCGATTGGGCTTGCCATGGAGAGTTGAGGGTGGGTGGGAAGGAACCTGCCTACAATTAGGGTGAGTGAAGCTGGGAAGGGATCTCTGGGATGTGCGAGGCAGCAGGGCTGCATTAAGGAAGAGAGCACACAGGCAGCTGGGTGAAACGCCGAGTCATAAATCAGGCACAGGCAATGGCTGAGAGAGCGAAAAGTGCAGGCCGTCCCTCCATCTTGAGGCAGGGTCCTGAGAACTACAGCTGGGCAGGGACCCATGTTTAGGAAGTGACTGTAGCAGGTGTCTATGGAAGAACTCCTGGGAAGAAGTCAGAAGTCTAGGTCTATCATCCTTCGTGACTCACTGGCCACCTCTGGCAACACACACACACATATACATATATATATAAAACACACACACATATACATATAACACATATGCATATATATAACACACATATATAAATATACATATAACACACATATACATATATATAAAACACACACATATATACATATAACACATATGCATATATATAACACACATATATAACATATACATATAGCACACACATTTTTATACATATAACACACACATATATATATATACATATAACACACATATATATAACACACATATACATATAACACACACATATATATATACATATAACATGCACACACACACATATATATATATATAACACATATATAACACACACATACACATATATATAACATACACACACATATATATATTTAATTCTTCAGTTTTCTTATCTATCAAATATAGGAGTTGGACTACATAAAAGTTCCTCGATAAAGGTGGACTGGCCAGAGGATGTCCTTATTTGTGGAAATAATACTCAGAACTGTGTGCATAACTCCCCTTTGTGGAGTGGTGGGAGCCTCACCTTACACCCACAGCTGGAGCCCTACAGGTAAAGAGAACTAGTTAAATGTGCTAGGGGTGAGTCTTGTCTCACCCAACCTGTTCCTGGAAGGCAGAGATATGGGTCATAGGTTGCACACATGTCCCTTGATAGGTGTGTCCCAATGAATGCCTCATGGGGGCCTCACATACCTGTGCAGTCACACTTGGAGACATAGAGGCTTCTTAGAACACCTGGCTCTTCTAGGGTCTCTGATCCTGTTCTTCCCAGGCCAGTTCCTCCTTCTAGCTCCCCTGGGACATCCAGGTCTTTTCTTTCCCTTGCAAACTCCTGCTCACCTTTCAGAGCCCAAAGCCCACCCCTCCTTCCCCCATGAAGCTTTTGCAGATTTCTCCTGAATAACACTGATGTCTCACCAAGATGGGATTCCATAGGTGAGGTGTCTGAACCTCACACGTCATCTCTTTGCCATCTTTCCAGGATCCAGGTCATTGCCATGACCCTTTCTCTTTCCTTCCCTGCTTCTGGGCAGTAAGCCTTTCCTGGTTAGGGGCCATGTCCCAAGTACTGCCCCCAGCAGCTACCACATAGTTGGTGCCCACCACACGTGAGTTCCCTTAGTCCTGAAGTGATTGACAGCGGAGTGGTCGTTCTGTCTCTGACCTTGTACACCTCACTGGGTCAAGGGTACGAGGAGGTGGGTCTAGGGGAGGTGAAATGCTTGTGATGCTCCCTTGGGATGTCCCCAAGTGCAGGACAAACCACCTTCTAGGTGTTTTCTTACAGCACGCCAGGGCGACAAGCATAGCAAGAGATGAATAAAAAAAGAATGCACAGTTCTTGTTGGGGTCCCTAGGGATGAGGAGAGGCACCCACAGCTAGTTCAGGAGATTCTCTGTTCAAATGGGACTATGTGGGACACAACCCACCCTGCAGATGAGAAACAGGGTCTGAGAGTTTTTCACTGTGTGGCATATGCCTCAGCACCACCCCCAGAGACTAGGGCCACGGTCTGGTCTGTGGGGTGATGTTTGCCTTGGCCCTGAGCAGATGGTCTTGCATTTACCTGCAAAGTCCAACCATTGCTCATCCTCCCACACACCCCACCTGAAGATCCAGCCAAGATTCCCTTCTTCCCTGGCATGGCTGCTCCAGTTGGGTCCAATCATTTCTCTTCTCATCCTTCGAGATGGCTTTGAACCAACAGGCTGTGTGCTCTGGGAGGCATGTTTCTTTTGGAGACTGGACAGGGGCTCTGGGACTAGTGATCTAGAAGCCACCACAGCTTGGCGGAAGACACTGTGGAAGTAGCCAGAGGAATCTAGAAAGAGTCCTCCAATCCTTGGGGAGAGGCTAGCAGGCTGAGGAAGAGGGTAAACCCTGTGACTGAGCCATGGGAATGCTCCCAAGCTCCAGGGCCTTGCTGATGGCAGCCTGGAGGCTGGGGCACCAGCTGACAGAGCCAAACCGACAGTGGGGAGAGGCCTGACCTCCCAGATATGTGGGAACGAGGGTGGCTGAGTCACCCGCCCAGCTGGACAGTCACCACTGCGGGCTGGAAGGCTAGAGGGTGATCCCAGCCAGGGCCAGTGGCCTCGGGATGCCCTGAAGTTAGCTGGGCTCTTTAAAGTGCCTGGGATAGGCTTGGTGGCCTCTTGCTTTACTGAGTGGAGGCCCTTATGTTTGCTGTCTGCTCTTGGGGAGTTGGGATCAAGCACAAGGCTCTGTGAACAGACAGGATGTTGGACTCGAGATCAGAGCCCTGAACTTGGAAAAGGACAAGCATGGGATCTAATCCTTGAGCAAGCAGCAGCATCAACTCACACCTTTTGACTGGACTGTGTGGTATCTACGCAAAGGAGTATGGGTAAGATCTTAACATGCTTCCTGGTACCTAGCAGCACTCCCTGCATGCAGGTCAGTGTTGTGTTTGCTCCATGCCTTTGCCACATCCTCCAGAAAGTGCAGCAGTCTGCCCCCCACCGCAACCTCCCAGCTCACCTCCATCTCTCTCCCCCCTCAACCTCCCGGCTCACCTCCACCTCTCTCCTCCCCAGCAATTGTTACCTTCTTTGCTAGGGGCCCTGTAGAGAGACCAGCACCTGTCCCCACTCTGCAGGCATCAACCTCCTGACCTGGCCTGAGGACCAGTTGGCCCTGCAGGCAAGGCTGGCTTCCCCCTCTTTCAAGCCCCTGCTCACCTGGCCCCAGCATTGTGCAACAGGAGGAGCAGCTAAGCCTGTGGCCATCTCCCTTGGGACAAGTAGCAACAGGAAGACTCGCTGCTCATCCTGCTAGCATTCAGGGTGCCCGAGTCCAGCTCCCAATGTAACAACACACCGTTCTGGCTGGAGTTCTAGAAGAACACACCCATCTTTCATCTGTCCTCTCTGCCTCCCAGTTTGCATGGAGATGCCTCGTCTTCTCCACGAAGTTCGCTTTCCAAACTTTCTAGTGAGAATGCTTCCAGCTGAGCCCTGAGCAAACAGGAGCGAGTGATCCTTCAGACACTGGACAGGCTGCCAGCCACTCTACATTGACCAATCAAAGACAGGTAGGAAGCCACCCTGGCAGAATACCCCCAAGCCAGCGAATGCCTGCCGAGCACTCAGCATGAGTTCACTGAACAGGCCTCATCTCTGGGGTTGAAAAGAACCAAATACTGAAACTGCTTCAGAAGGCCCTTTGTGCTTGAAGGGATCACACACACACACACACACACACACACACACACACACACACACACACACACACAAATATACACATATACACACATGCACACATACATACATAAACACACATACACACATACACATACACACATATACACATTCATACACACATATACACATACACACATACATACACACATACACATGCACACACACATACACACACATACGCACATACACACATATACACATACACACATATACACACACACAGCCCACAATTCCTTTCTCATGCCTGGAGAAGGGTAGCCTGGAACCCTTGCTAGCTGTAAACTGATGACAGGTCCTTGTGGGTCTGGAACAATGCACCCATGTATGTGGAATCCAGGACTCGACAGGTCCAGACCAGGAGAGAGACCAAAGCCTCACGGCGCTTCCGATAGGCATTATCATTTCGTTTTCCTGTGACACGCCATTGCATTGTGTCTTCCTTCTCCATCCCATTCCCAACCCAGCCTCGCTCTATAGGCCTCTGCTTCCAGCTGTGTGAGAGCAAGGCAGGGGCGGGGGGCCATTGGCAGAGACCAGAGGACAGGCAGTGAGTGTCTTAGGGCAGCAGGGAGCAAGTGCGGAGTGTCACCCACTGGGGGAGGAGGTGCAGAAGACAGGAAGGAGGCTGGCACCAGACCGGAATAGAACCCTTATATCCTAAATCTGGGTCTGAACGCAGAGCAACCTGGCCAGCGCCGTATGCTGGCAGGTGAGCTGTAATTCCTCACGTGATTCAGGAGACCTCTGAATGGATGTGGGCATGAGCTTATGGGATGTGTGGTAGGGCCCTGAACCCACAGAGTCTACTTCCTAAGTTAGAGAACACCAAGGCACACTTTGTGCAGGAGGTAGACTTTGTGGTGTCTGACAGGGTCCCACAGAGGAACGATTCCTTAGACACTAGCCTGGCTCCACTAGGCTGGGGATCCCTCAACAAGCTACCAAACTTGAACGAGGGGTGACAGAGGAGGTCATGCCACAGACACCGGCCTGGCTGAGCTAAACTGCCACTGGGTATGGTTGATGCCTAGGCCCAGGCCTCATATGTGCCAACAGGATTGAATGTTCCTGACCAGAGGCTGGCCTGGGTGGGCATGTTGGGGGAATGAAGGGAGGAGCAGTGAACCAGGCTCCCTGAGAGATCAACTTGAGGTGAGCCTCCAGGAACCCCAGTGGAAAAGGTTGTAGGACAAGAGCTGGGGGTCAATTGATGATGCGTCCTTGTGGGTCTGGAATGAGCTCATCGATTACCACAGAGCCCAGTCCTTGGTGACACACTGTGGCCTCACTAGGCATGGCTGGGAGCTCCGATCTGGCAGCTGGAGGTATATTCCAACTGAGCCCAAGGCAGTGGGGTTTGGCTCTAAGCTTCTTATCTTTAAGGTGTTATGGGAGCCAAGAGCAGGAAGAAGGAAGGTCAGATGGCCTGGTCAGCTGGGAAGCAGTAGGTGTTGACTCCTCAGGCACCATTTCTATGTGTGGGAACAGGTTACACTCCTCCCTCGGAGGGCTGGAGCTCAGGGAACAGGGAGGTTTTAGCCCATCCAGTGAGGAGCTTTAGAGGGAGGGGGGACCTGCTGGGAGCAGGGACCCTCTGCCCTGCATACTCTGGTCAAGTATATCCTCATACTCTGGAATTCAGAGCCTTAGGGTGCTCTATCCAGAGAGGACCTCCAGGCTTGAACCAGACATGCCTTAGAGTCCTCACTCTATGCAGATGTAACCCAGCAGGTCTTCTGGGCTAGAACCCTGGAGTGTCAGTTCCCAGGTGATGCTAAGGCAGCCCATTGACCAGTAGGACTATACTGTGAGAACCTTGGTCCAGTTTGCTCCCAGGAAAAGTCCTGGACAGTGGTCATCTGGGAGGTTATCCCCCTCAGCTGGGGGTGGGGGAATTCTATGTCTTTAGTGCTCAGGATCCAGATGTGGGGGGACATGATGTCTCCATTTCCATGGTCCAAGCAAGGCCTAGGGGCTCTTTGTGAGTCAGGGACAGGGACAGAGCCAGAAGATGAAGTGTTCTGACTTTGAGGCATGGGCGCACAACGGAGACAGGACTGTGAAAAGGAGCCCTGACCCCCGGCAGGGAACACTTAGGATCAGAAGGAAAGGGCTTCCGGGCAAGTCTGGAAGTGGAGATGGGAGAGAGTGGTACATGGTGTATGCACCCACAACTCAACAACCAACCGGAAGTACACCATCAGTTATCACTACAGTCAGGCTCTTCCTCCTCCCAAGTGTCAATTTCCTCAACTGGAAAAATTAGGGCGTGTGGATTGGCTGGTTTCTTCTGAGTAAGGCCTGAGGGACCATGGTGGTAACCACACCATCGTCTGATTAGCACTCAATTTAATGCAGTTAATAGACATCCGAAAGTTTGCAAAGCTGGGCAATTAATTAACCAGACACAACCGGAGAGCCCTGGGTCTGTGGGGACCAGCCCATCTATCAGGGTGTCATCAGCCTGGGGGGACCTCATATGAATAACATCGCCCAGAGGAAAACCCTGATGCAAACAAAAGAAGCCTTTCCCCAGCAACCTTAGAAAGCAGCCATTCTGGAGCCTCTGGCAGGCCTGGGAGAAGCTGGTCCTCTCCCCTTCCCACCTTTTCCCGGCTCTGCAGTCATGGGTCCAATCAGTGTCCCTCTGAGAGGCTGGAGAGGACAGAGCTGCTGGCCATGAAGGATTGGGAGTCAGTCCCCTCCCCCAACTGCAATCCCAGCTGTGTGACCCTGGATCTTGAACTTGACCTCCTGGAGTCCTGATCTGGTTGGTCTTCAGAATTCGCTAAGAACGACAGACATGCAAGCGATTTGGAGAAATGAGAATATGGAACACAGGGAAGTCTAGCCCGCACCTCGCTGCTGCCGCAGATACAGTCTGAAGTGTGGTATGCGGAGCCCGAGGCCTGTGTGTGAGACTCAGGGACTTGCTGTGCAACTTTTGGAAACGCACCTCACCTCTCTGAGTCCTGATGGCCTCGGCTCTCTAATGGAAATATTTAAGGCATTTCCTCCAAAAGAAGGAACACGAAGAGGAGACAGCGTGTGCAAACTGCTTCAGAAAGTTGTGTTTCTCAACATCCCCCGTGGCATTGACTCAGAGGGAGGGCGATGCTGCCTCTATCCCTCAGGTGTGTGTCACCATGCCAGGCTGAGGACTGGGAGGGGGAGGGGACTGCCAAGCCCTAAATGAGCCACAGCAGTCACCCGCCCAGCGGTTGGTTACTTCAGGAAAGCCTCAAATTATACAATTTCTGAAACCCAATCCAGTTTTCCGACTGGAACGTGTGATTACAGAGATTACGCATTCACTGTGGCAATTATGGTAATGTTGATGTGTGGACAGATAGCTGGCACAGGGGACGCTCTGAACTGTCTATTTATAAGCTAAGCTTCTTACTATCACAAGGCAGACATATGGGCCATAAAGGCAGGCGACAAAAAAAAAAATTAAAAAAAATTACCCAGGAGGGGGAGCGTGAACCTCCCTCAGAATGAAAAGACAGTAAAGGAAGCCCTAATTAGGGCTGGGACTGGCTTATGTAAATCAGGTTAATACTTTCAAAACAGACATGAGATCTGGTTTTAATAAAGCGTATTGGAACAAATGGTGGAATAATGACTTAATAAATCTAAATACAAATATTTTGTTCCATCTCCAAAATGAACAGCCTTGGCATCTGCCGAGCCTGGGCCCTGGCGAGGGGGTGGCACTCAGTGCCACTGTATTCTTGCACACCCTCAGCAGACTCGAGGATTCTAATTTTTAACCTTCTGCTAAATTACGTGGGCTGTCAGTCAACTGTGGGAGATATTTTGAGTCAAGAGATTTATACAAACACACAGAGCCCACTCAGAAGACTGGGCACAATATCTTTTACACCGTCCGGGATGTAAATCACAGGTTGTTTGCAGCCTGAATTACAGCTTTTCTGGAAGTAGACTGCAGAGAGGTTATTCACCAGTAGGCAGAATTGGGGGGACATTTATTTATTCTTCCCCTTCTTCCCCTAAGTGTGAATGAAACACTCAGTGCTTGTCCATTTGGATTAGTTTCTTAGCAGCTCCAAACCCAGCTCCAGATGTAAACTCGGGCCTCTGACACTGTGCGGGGCTGAAGTCGTTACACAGGTAAGTGTGTGTGTGTGTGTGTGTGTGTGTGTGTGTGTGTGTGTGTGTGTGTTGGGATTGGCCAAGTAATGTTGACCTGGGTTCCTACAGGCCACTCTTTCATAACTAATTGCAATGCCAGGCATGATGGCTCATCCCTATAATCCCAGCACTTGGGAGGAGGATGCAAGAGGATTTCATGGTCTAGTCCAGTTCGACTACATAGTGAGTTCAAGGGTAACCAAGGCTATAGAAGAAAACCTATCTCAAAAAATATATATAAAATGAAGGGTTATCATAAAGTGTGTAGTCCTAATTTCTCTCAGGAGAACAACAATCCTAGCCGGCCACATGGGATTTGCCTTTCTACATGGTGACTGTTAGCCGGATCACAAAATGCTGGGTGAACACGGCTTTCCATAGGTCTTCACTGTCCCCAAATTTCCATGGGTCACCCACTTCATTTATGTCCTGCTGTGTGTCATTAATATTTTTATGTGGTAGTTAATCTTTATTTTTATTTTTCTTAAATGTTTTCATTTGTGTGTGTGTGTGTGTGTGTGTGTGTGTGTGTGTGTGTGTGTGTGTGTGTGGTGTGCCAGGGTCTCTTACTGCTGCAAATGAATGCCTGTCTGGCTTTATGTGAATGAATGGGGAATTGAATTCAGGTTGGCAGGCTTTGCAAGCAAATGTCTTGAACCACTGAGCCATCTTCCCAGCCCCTGGCTTTATTTTTATTGTTTAATAAAAGTAGGTTTGATGGTTTAGCAGTTAAGGCGACTGCAAAGCAGAAGGACCCAAGTTTGTTTGATTCACCAGTACCTACGTAAAACCAGATGCACAAGGTGGCGAATGTGTCTGGAGTTCTTTTACAGTGGTTGGAGACCCTGGTGTGCCCATTCTCTCTCTCTCTCTCTCTCTCTCTCTCTCTCTCTCTCTCTATATATATATATATATATATATATATATATATATATATATATATATATATATATATATATCTTGCTCTCTCTCAAATAAATAAATAAAATAATAAAAAAAACACTAGGTTTGAGAATTAGTGATTTATGTATTCATGTTTTTTAAAACTGCTTCCCCTAAGCCTAAGGTTTGATAATATAAGTATAATGTGAATTTCATATACACCCCCAAGCCTATATACATACACACACACACACACACACAGGTGGCTTGACCGTGTGTCCCAGAAGTTCATGTGTTGAGAGATTTTCTTCATAGTGCCCATGTTGGGAACCACTGGAATCTAAGAGACAGCACCCAGTTGACAAATAATTAGGTCATTAAGGACTTTACCATAGGAAAGATACAACATAGTTGGCACAAAGCCAGTTCTTGGGTTGTTATAAACATAGCAAGACTACTCACCTACTCTCTGGCCTTTTGTCTTGCTGTGTGCATTTCTA